>QXVZ01026877.1:829-14848 GCA_008931825.1 Phallusia fumigata
TAGGCCACATGAGAAAACAGGGAATGAAAATATAATCACAAAATTTGTTTTGAAAGAAGATGGCGCCTGGTAAGCAAAAATCCTGACTTTTTAATCTTGTGCTCTACCGTGAATAAGATTTTTTTATTTACCTGAAAAGGGAGTTTAGCAAAATTAATTGAAGAAAGCGTATAAACTTTTTGTACGTTTTATCGCCAGTTTTGCTAGAGCATAGTGAATAAGCAGTACGTATAAGTATGTGCGAAAAGTTGATGCTGTCGTTGTTTTCCTGACAGGTTTAATTTTAAACCCAAAATTTGAAAATACGTTCTTACAATTAAGTGAAATACCAAAACTGATTATACATACATCAATCTTTTCTATTGATAAGACAAGTAAACATCATGGCAAAAAAATGTGTTTAAGGTTTAGGAGTACGGTACACTTGTTTTTATCTTATACGTGTGTACTTGTGTTTGACTTTCACTGCGCTTTGTTGTATTGTTTATCAATTACACCTGAGGGAACTTGCACATAACACCTGCCGAGCAGACTGATCTACAATTAGTAGGCCCCTCATCTCATACTATCTATTTTTTGCACCTCGTTATCTTTACGTTTCCGCACTACAGTGCATAAATACCTGTGTGTCTGTTGTAAACCTCATTCTATCACTCATGATCGCATAAGTTGCTTCTGCAACGTCTGATAATTAAGGATGTCGTTTCAGGCACTTTTTGGGACAGTATAATTTGTGTTTTTGTTCTGTGGCCTTGTGATAGCCTGTATGGATCGACATTTACTTGGTTAAACTCGATAATACAGCAATGGGTTTTAGTTGCACTGGCAAAGGAAATTCCTTAAACGACCCACGGCAAGGCGCTTGATTTCAATGCGCTGTATATACCAGGGTCTGAACTACTTCCTATAGGCCGGAGCACGTTGGAGGGGCGTAACAATTAGAAAAGTGTTGTGAGTTTTTGAAGGAGACATGCGTTACCTGTAGTAAGCTGATGATAAGATTAAGGCCAAACGCCCGAAACATATGTTCGCCAGTTTTGCTGTGTGAATAAGCAGTACATACAAGTACGTGTAAAAAAGTTGATGATATAATTGTTTTCGTGACAGGTTTAATCTTATCATAAACAACGTCTGTACAATTAAGTGGAACACTAAAGCCTAATTTATGTGGACAGACATCAAGCTTTGGGCAACATCTTAGAAATCAAAGAGCGTCAACAGATAAAGATGGCGATAAACAAGATGGCGACACAAAAAATTTGTCTGAGGTCAGGAGGAATACGTCTGCAAGTTGAAGACAACACGTCAAGCAAGGTTACTTGGAAGGAAAATGTCAATGTTAAGGAAAAGACCCATCGATGTGAAGTTTGCGAAAAGCAATTTACAACCAAAGGAGGTTTGATGAAGCATTTGGAAAGACACAGTTTGGAGAAAACTTATAGATGCAGAATTTGTCGAAAGAAGTTTGTCGATGACGAGGAACTTAAAAAGCATTCGGCGTCCCACATCAAGTCTTTTCGGTGCGTTGTTTGTGAAAAATTGTTTCTTACCAAAAGTGAGCTTAAAGGACATTCAGTCGTTCACAGCAGTAGCATGGAATTTGAATGTAAGATCTGTCTAAAACGTTTTAAAACATCCG
Organism: Phallusia fumigata; assembly: GCA_008931825.1. Classification (NCBI taxonomy): domain Eukaryota; kingdom Metazoa; phylum Chordata; class Ascidiacea; order Phlebobranchia; family Ascidiidae; genus Phallusia; species Phallusia fumigata. The sequence continues at coordinate 2,469 of QXVZ01026877.1, forward strand.
TGAATTTAACAGCACATTCAAAGATTCACGTCAAGGAAAAGACTTTTCGATGTGACATTTGCGAGAAACTGTTTGGCACTCAGGCTGTTTTAAGACAACACTTAAAAACTCACACAGGTAAAAAGCCTTACGGGTGTGAATTTTGCGAACGTCGGTTTTACTATTCGGGCAATGCAAAGAAACATATGGTCACCCATTTTGAAGGTAAACCTCATCGGTGTGTTGTGTGCGAAAAAACATTTCGAACACCACAGGAATTAAAAGCCCATTCGCCGATTCATACAGATAACAAACCTCATACCTGCCATGTGTGCCAGAAACACTTCAGAACAAAACCTAATTTGAGAAACCACTTATGGACCCACAGCGGCGAAAAGCGTTACCAATGCCAATATTGCAATAGACGGTTTAGTATTGCATCAAACGCAAGGAGACATATCAGGACCCACACAGGAGAAAAACCATACCCGTGTACAGTTTGTGAAAAACTTTTTCGGACTGCCAGTGAGTTGAAACAACACTTCGTTGTTCATTCTGATGAAAAGCCCTACAAGTGTGAGTTTTGTGACGCGACTTTCAATCTCTTAAACAACGCGCAGAGACACATCAAGGGTGCGGCAAAACAGAAAAATCGGGAACTTCTCAAATGTGATATTTGTGAAAAGCTTTTCTGCAATGCAGTAGCTTTGAGGTGGCATTCGAAAAGCCATTAGAACGCAACGTCAAAGTGACATAACGTAGTGAATTTAAAGTAATGTTTTAAACAGTAAACCACAAAAGGTGCTCCTGTGTCTTGTATGGTGCGCTACACTTGTTTTTATCTTATACGTGTGCTTGTGTTTGACTTTCACTGCGCATTGTTGTATTGTTTATCAATTACACCTGAGGGAACTTGCACATAACACCTGCCGAGCAGACTGATCTACAATTAGTAGGCCCCTCATCTCATACTATCTATTTTTTGCACCTCGTTATCTTTACGTTTCCGTACTACAGTGCATAAATACCTGTGTGTCTGTTGTAAACCTCATCGTATTACTCATGATGGCATCAGTTGTTGCTACAACGTCTGATAATTAAAGCATGTCGTTTTAAGAACTATTTGAGACAGTAAATTTTTAAAAAGAATATAATTTGCGTTTTTGTTCTGTGGCTTTGTAATAGCCTCTATGGATCGACATTTACTTGGCTACACTCGATAATAAAGCAATGGGTTTTAGTTGCACTGGCAAAGGAAACTCCTTGAACGATCCACGGCAAGGCGCTTGATTTCACTGCGCTATTTGCACCAGGGTCTAACCTAGTTGAACTACTTCCTATAGGTCGGAGTACATGAGAAAATATGGAATGGAAATCGAATTGCAAAGTTAGTGTTGAGAGTGGTGAAAGGAGCCTCACCGATGCCTGGTGAGCAAAACTCGAAAATTTGAAGGCTGGGCTTTCTAATTCTGTGGTCAACTGTAGATTCGATTTTTGCCTCACAAGGGAGTGAAGCAAATTTAATTTAAGGAAGCCCCTGATCTTTTTGTGCATTTAAGCGCCAGTTTTGCTTTTGGCATAGTGAAAAAGCAGTACAGTCAAGTATAAGTGAAAAGTTTATGATATTACTGTTTTCCTGACAGGTTTAATCTCATCATAAAGAACACCAAGGAAAACTCCTGCACAACCAAGTAAAAAATCAAAGCTTAACTTAATTATAGAGACATCAAGCATTTGCTACCGACGTACGCAAGAAACAAGATGACGATTAAAAAAGTGTGGTTTAGGTCAGGAGGAATACGTCTGCAAGTTGAAGACAATACGTCAAGCAATAATACTTGGAAGGAAAATCTCAATTATAAGGAGAAGACCCATCGATGTGAAGTTTGCGAAAAACAATTTACAACCAAAGGAGGTTTGAAGAAGCATTTGGAAAGACACAGTTTAGAGAAAACTTATAGGTGCAGAATTTGTCGAAAGAAGTTTGTCAATAACAAGGAATTTAAAAAGCATTCGACGTCCCACATCAAGTCTTTTCGGTGCGTTGTTTGCGAAAAAATGTTTTTTACCAAAGGTGAACTTAAAACACATTCAGTCGTTCACAGCGGCAGCAAATAATTTGAGTGTAAGATCTGTCTAAAACGATTTAGAAAATCCGACAATTTGATTCAACATTCAAAGATTCACGTCAAGGATAAGACTTTTCCATGTGACATTTGCGAGAAACTGTTTCGCACAAAGAGTGATTTAAGACAACACTCAAGAATTCACTCGGACGAAAAACGGTACGGGTGTGAATTTTGCGAACAGGGGTTTTACCATCTGGGCAATGCAAAGAAACATATGGTCACCCATTTTGAAGATAAACCTCATCGATGTGGTGTGTGTGAAAAAACATTTCGGACATCACAGGAAGTAAAGATGCACTCCAGATTCCACAGTAATGATAAACCGCATCCTTGCAATGTGCGAGAAACACTTCAGAACAAAAAAGGACTTGAAATATCACTTATGGTCTCACAGTGGCGAAAAACGTTACAAATGTCAGTATTGCAACAAACAGTTCAGTGTTTCATCGAACGTGAGGGCACATAGTAGAATTCACACTGGAGAGAAACCACATACATGTAGAGTTTGTGGAAAACACTTCCGGACAGCCGGCGATTTGAGAAGACACGTTGCTGTTCATTCAGATGAAAAACCCTACAATTGTGAGTTTTGCGATATGACCTTCATAACCAACGCACGAAAACATGCAAAGTGTGCCGCAAAACAGAAAAATCGGAATGTTCTGAANTTCAGATGAAAAACCCTAGAATTGTGAGTTTTGCGATATGACCTTCATAACCAACGCACGAAAACATGCAAAGTGTGCCGCAAAACAGAAAAATCGGAATGTTCTGAAATGTAATGTTTGTGAAAAGCGGTTCTGCTATAAACAGTCGCTAAATTCTCATTCCAAAACTCATTTAAACGCAAAGTCAAAGTAATGTAACACGCTGGAATTAACGTAATGTTTTTAGTTCGGCTGTTAGAATGCAACATTTCTGACAACAGCGTTTGCCACAAGGTAGAAAATGTTTTTCACACAAGCACTAGCTTCTATCTTCGTAATTCTGTTTTGTACGTAAGGTGTAACGACATTGCAAAAAAACTGTCTTGTTGCCGAAAAAATCTTTTGTGTGTGTAACGTTTGTTGTGTAAATTACCAGTGTAAATATACGTGTACATACCCATACTATGTAGTGGAGTGCAATTTTGGTATATTTGCTAGTTACATTTGAGGACAAATGTGTAATTAGAACGCGATGTCAACTACAATGTATTTGTAGCGTACAATCAACTTTCAAAATAGTCCAGAGGTGACAGGATTAGCCAGGGTATCTTCAACAGGAAACAAAGACTATAGTACAGGCAAATAAATCGCACCTCTGTGCAAACAAATAGGTTACTACACCCAATGTACACTGTTGTAAGTGTTAAAAAGCGAGTAAATCACTCATACCAGAAATAAACTGGGGTCAAATGATAAAATACACAAGTTCTGTTTTTCACACAATCTGAACCAGTATTTTTCACACCACTTTAACCCACGAACCCCTGGTTTTAATACAACTTTTTTGGACCAAAATTTATATCACTTCAATTCATATGCCTGATTAGCACAGCAACATAGGCTAAAGGAGTTAAACATATTAAATGGTTCGCTTTGTTTAAAATAGTGTCTATGACGCCTTTTCAGTCGTAGCAGTCCATCGCTAGATATTTTATTACCGGAAGCTGGAATGGATTTAAACCGTTTCTGGTCAGTGGACACTAAACACTAAAACTTAAGAGTAAAAAAGTAGGTATTAAAAATATATATCTTTGTAATGTTTCAACAGTTTATAATATCACAAGTCACGAAAGACTTAACATGGCCGATGAAGTCATCAGTTGAACATAACTGCAAGACTGTTAACTTTAGTAAGTTTGATGTCATCTGTTGTTTTGTTTAAGAAATATACAATTTGTTTCTAATTGGCCTCCGGTTCATGATATTAGACTTGTTAAAGCAATCTTTTAATTGTTGTTTGCCTACAGTCCATCTAAGGTTAAATGCAAATTACACAAAAAAATACACAGGGCAGGTATGCAAATACCCATAAAAGTTCGAGAACTACTATTTCGGGTCGAATTTAGAAGACACACATCAATTAAAACTAGACTCACCTTCTTTTGGGCGAAACTTCATCGGGGCTGAGACGGGGAGGAACAAGAATTACATCTGGAATGTTGAGAAAGGAATACTGGCACTGTACGAAGTGGGATAGGGTTGGTGGAAGTCCAGTTGCTTCCACTATTGACACCCTGCGATAATAAGGAAAAGATTATGTAAGTTCAATATTATGAAAATTTTTAATAAATTTTTACATTCTCGAAGACCATCTTTGACCAAGAATTACGCATTTACAGTTGAAACTGCTTTTAGCATTCTATTCTAAGGAAAAGAATTAATCTGTGCAATATCCCAGGACAAATTTCACATTTACAGGTACAAATGGTCTTCGCAGAAAAAACAACCAAATACATGTGTGTAAAACATTTCGATGTTTTAACCAACGTTGGTCTTGATTCTACACTTCAACCTATAATTTGCACGTCTAAGTGAGGGGGAAATATACAGAAAAGAGTTAGTGGTATAAAAGGGTTAGTAACCTCGGAATGAAGAGCAACCGGTTTCGGTCAGGAAAGATTGTCAAACCAATTATGTTTGTAGTTTTTGTTTCTCAAGCCAATTGCCCAACAAATTTGTACAAAATATAGACCAACTTGCTCACGGTAACATACATCAGATACACAGATATGTCCAAGCTTTTCCAAACATTCAGCCTCTAAGCTGACGCATTTGCGACAAATTAGGCCAATACATATGAAACATCACTAATTACCTGCAAGATATCTTCGGAACCAGTCGTTTGATTCTAGGTTTCCTGATCTCCGGGACAGAAAGAGGTGTCGTCGCCATTGACGACGATAAAGAAGAGTTCGATACGTCCATGATCCTCCCAGAGGAGGAGGAAGAGAGAATCATCTTCCCTCCATCCACGTTAGGATCAGCACTGAGACTTGATCCTACTCCGCTGCTAGAGCTTGATCCGGAAGTTCTACTGATGTCGGAGGTGATGTCCACGGATGTGTCCTCCTCCTCAGGGATACCGTTTTGATCCGAGCTTGATCCGTCATCTGCTGGCTCCCCGAGGAGCATGTGCTCCGGGATGTGTCCGGAGAGGCGCTGAACGTTTACTAGGAGTTTTCCGGCGACCTGTAGAAGTCAGTTTTAGTAGAAGTTAAACACGCATTTGGGGCTGTATGGGTAATTAATCGGCTGATCAGGACGAAATTTAAACAACCGAGAGATGCATCCTACATATCTGTGTTTTAAATTTCAGTACATTTGGACTATAGAGTGTATAAACTAAAGGGCATATTAATAAAAAATGAATATTTGGGTCTAAAAAGGTACAAAATGAGTGAATCCAATGAAAAGTCACAAAATCATTTTGTACCGACTCTCTAAACTAGGGGTGTGCAACCTTTTTACAGGGCCAAATACAATCAATCGAAACAGACCACGGGCCGCACGATTATTTACCATAAGTTTGCTTTGTTTTATTACACGCCAAAAAAACATAGTTTTTTTAGAAAGAGTCAGAAAGACTATTTCGCTTACAATGAAAATGAAGAGTACAGGTTGCACACCCCTGATCTAAACAGTAATTAAAGAAACGTACAAACCCAAAAGCATATTTTTCCGAATCAACCCTAAACATATTTACTCCACAATATTAAGTCCTACCTGGCCATGTTGGTTGATGATGGGAACTTGGTAATCCAGAGCAGCATCCTGGAGTAGACACTCGAGAAACACGTTTGCTACTCCTATTAAGATCTGACTCCGTTCGGTTTCGTTGAAGGGGTCGTCCCTTCCACCCTCAGTAAGCGACTTGTTCTGCGACAAAACAAATAAAATCATCTTCACATCATGAATGTTCTAAAAAGAATGTTGATGGTAGGATAGCTGACTATTCCAGAATAACTGCTTTCAATTCAGCGTGTAATAGTTGTTTTAAATCGAGAACATCGTTCCCAAGGCGTTCTAATAACTGTTAAGAATCTAGAATATCGAATCCAACAGCGTTTAATTAATTGTTTCGAATCTAGAATATCTAATCCAACAGCGCTCCACAAATTGTTTCGAATCCACAATATCGAACCCCGGCGTTATAGTAATTGTTTCGAATTCGGAATATCGAATCCAACGGCGTTCTAATAACTGTTTCAAATAAAAGATAAAGAATCCTACAAGGTTGTTTCGGTGCTGCTTGAACATTACTAGTTACCCCCACAAGAAACTTTTAAATGAAATAATACAAACGTATTTTTTACCATACAGGTAAACAAACAGATAAGACCGATAGTTGAGGAAAGGTCAGAAACTTAATGTATCAGAATTTACTGTTCATATCCATTTTTTGTAAAGTTCCATGCCGCTTACCGCTAAGTCGTCTGCTGGATCAACGTCATGTCCATTAAGCTGTGTGTGATATTGATACAACTCTCTCATGTCCACGATCCGGTTGGCAAGTTTTTCCACAGACCAAACTTGACAATCTTTGCCTTGTCTGATAACTTGCACAGACGGCTCGCACAGTAAAGCTCCTTGCTGCAGTTACAAATGAGAAACGTTTTTTTTAATCGGGTTAACAGTTATAGGGCATATCGGATATACAATATTAGCAAATAATTTGGTATGCATGTGGCAGGAAAAAAAACACGACAAACAAACCCAAAGAAAACAAATACGTTTAACTGGATAATACTTTTGACATGGGATATACACAGTCCTTACAGACACACTAAAGCCAGATAAACACCCACCAAGATGGAAACACAACAGCACGACAGCCACTCATTAGATAGTTAAACATACCCGAGACAAGTACACACAACAGAATGACAGACACATCTTACGAGCATCCACCCTACAGACACACTAAAGATAGATAAACACCCACCAAGATGAAAACACAACAAACAGTCACACACTTATCAGATAGATACACATACAACAGAAAGTCATACACACCTTACTGACGCCCATCTTACAGACACACACAAGACAGACACACAACAAAAAGATAGACATACCCTTCAGACACATAACAGTAACATAAAATTACCCAACACACGCATTTCCGTATAGCAACAACGCACAAACCTTTCTGTTAGGAGTCAGATTGTGTGTTGGGATTTGCAGTGTAACATTAAACTCGGTTTCTCTGTTCATTTCAATAGCCAGGGAGTTTGCTTCCTGTGTCAGTGACTGGGCCCGAACCAGTTCCTCCCTCAACCTCGATATACTTGCACGGAAGGTCCTTTCTCTGCACATGACGTTAAAAACACGTTGTCGATTCATGTTTTAATGTTAACATAGTTATGTTTCTGTTCAGTTCAGTTTGAACCTTGGTCGACTCGACGTTCGGGATAAGGTGACCTTACACGTTTCTGACGTAATAGTCGATTTGTCGGCGTATTTGTATTCCTTATGCTAAAATTGTCTCCGCTTTCGAAACTTACTGGAGGCAAATTCACACTTACGACAGAAGTAAAAAAACGGGATTTTCGCGGCATAACTTGGGTAAACCTGTGTTGTTAACACGTACGTTTTTTGCTAGCAGCAAGCATCGAAAACGGTAATACTCAGTGACGAGGAATAGGGTACTGGCTCGGCTGAGCATATTCCTAACTGAGTTACATAGTCTTGACTTGACAACACAACAGGGCGAACCCAACATGGTTTAAATTCCTCACAATAAAGCACAGCATATATAGCAAAACTAGTAACCTCTCGCTTTTCCAGTTCCTGTATCGTTGGTGGGCAGCGGGTGAAGAGTTGGAAAGATCGAGTTCCTTCTCGACAGCCAGAGTAGCTCCCCCGTTTCCCGATCGGTCTAAAGAGTCGGCACTCGCACTCGGGGACAGAGTAAGGAGTTGCTTTCGAAGTGTGTTGATTTCCTGGCGTGGTAAAAAGTGAGTTTTATGTACAGAAATGTAAGAGGTTTTACTTTATGTCCAGAAATAGGAATTTTGAATAAATATTTATTACAGAGGGTTTAGGTGTAAGTGCAACGACTTTGAACTCACAAAGTCGTTGGTTCAAACCCTGTTAAAAAGTTTGGACGAAATTTAACCTTTAGCGTGGTGTATTTTAAATTGGACAATAATATTGAAGTAAAAAAATCGGCAAATATAGAAAACAAACATGTGTCACCAACACTGTAACACGAAAAAAAAGCGCATACAAACAGTCTTGGCAAAAAAACAAATGACATTAAACTGTGGCTTTAATACAGAGTCTTGTTTATAGCACCAGCGTCATTTTGTCTAAGCGATTGATCATGTGTTTGGCATTGCAGTGTGACGAATAGACCAACCGGATCAACACTAAGTTCTAGCTATGTGTCACCCTTCTTAGCAGTTCCTTCCGTGCAAAACCCAACGCTAGAGTAAACGTACTGGCTTTACAGAGAATTGTGGTAGCGTGTGGTGAGAGCCAAGTCAAATATAGCTGGCTATTGTCCGGTTTCTAACAATATTGCTGCCTGCGTGCTGGACACCGCTGCCACAAAACCCAATAAGGAAGCGATGACGTAATACTTCCGTGTGCTGTCGTGAGCGACGTCGACACGGATGACGTCACCAGTTCGTAGTAGGGCACGGGTAAGCGTTGAAAGTGGTCTGGTGATCAACTGAAAATTCAGGGCTTGCTCCCAAATGGGCTATTTTAGGTCAGCAAGAGCCTATTTTAACACAACTTTATAAAGTTATCTTTGCATAAATTTTGCCCTTTTGTAAGTATTTGAGTATTTGACGATATATTTAGGCATCACTTCACCGAAATGAATGGAAGTAATGGAAGATTTACGAAACAATGTCCGATGTCTTATATTTAAAGGTCTTTTTAAAACCACTGTTTTGTGTGTTGTGTCGTTATTTATCACACTAAAACCACTGTCAAATTACATAGAATTTATATGTGACTTGTTCCGACCTACCAATTCATATTTCTTGCGTTCCGTTTCTTCAAGACCGACAAACGATGCGTTTTTCTTTCCCCCATTAGGGGCATCCCCGTCATCTTGAAGTAGTTGAAATTCCCTTTCCAAGCTCATAATGGTTTCTTGTATGGGAGCTGTCAACAGAAGTTTGTCAAAAGTCAGCAGTGCAAAACGCACATGCGTAGTGTTAAACGTACTTCCTAGGGTACAGCGCAACCACAGTTTAATTGTATCATGGAAACCCTAATGGCTTAAAAAATAAAATGAAATAGTGGTGATGTCTGGGACTCGAAGTTCTTTGTGACTTTTTGTCACAGGACCAGGCGCTGTGGAAAGGCACAAAATACTTAATTTGGATGACGATTAAGGAAGTATTGATGCATGGACAGGGAACAATAGGTTTTTGATGCGCGGGAAATACGTAGACGATGGGGCTTTACGGGACCCCAGCGTTAACAGACTTCGATAAAATTGAATAAAAAAGATTGATAAGAAAAATCAACACACGGTTTGTATAAGCCTGTAGTTCTTAAACTGTGCGTCGTTATAATTTTCCAAAACCGTCGCACAATAATTCCGTTTCGAGCTTTTTGTTTTTTATCAATAAATTTCCGAAGGCGTCGCATGCGAAAAAAGTTGGAAACGCTGGGCCATTGTTCTAAGTTCTTCATCGCGCCAAAAAAGTTGAATAAAGTATCAACATACACACAAAGCTTCAGTTTAGTTGGTCACCTTGCACTTGGTTGAGAAGGACCTCCTGCTGGGCGAACTCATAACTGATGTGGGATTCGTTCAACGAAAGATCTAGAACACAAATCGTTCAACCGTAACGTCACGTGACTAGCGCCATTAAACAATACTTATCTATATTATTGGAAGCAGTTACTTTTCACCCACCTGGTGTCGCCTTTCGAGTCTCGCCCTCGCCCGGTGACGTCACTGGCTCGTCACGGCCGATGGGCGACGACGTTTCGGGGGGTTTCCCTCTAGCGAGACGCGGAATGTTGATGCGGAAGAAGTGGTTGTTGCCCCAGAGAATGCGATCGCCGTGGTGTAGTCGGGTGGGCGAAGTGATCACTCGACCGTTCACGCAGGTTCTGTGTGCGAATAAAGGGAATTATTAATCACAGTAAGTGAGCCTGCAAGGGGCGTATTACCGAATCGATTTTCCACGGCCATTCAGCAAGGCGATGGCCAGAAAAATCTCAAATGCGAAAGCATATTAATTTTGTGGAGGATATTATTAGGGGTTTTTAATGTGGAAAAAATCAGGTTATTGACAGAAACACAGTTTGCAGAAGTCGTTTGTACCAGTTTCCACAGTTTGTACCAAATAATATGTTCGTATGCACAATAAACAATAAATGGGTAATCTACAAATTAGAATAATTCTTTTCGAATTCTATTTGAATTGTTTTCATAATACTCAACAGATTCTACATGTGTTAAGTTTTTCTTTTCAGCAACATCTAAAATACACCATAACCTTCTAGCAGTGCATGGGATCCTGGAAACGAACGTCCCGGAAATGCGCAACATAGAAAACATATCAATCAACACACCTGGCGCTCTCAATCGGTGTCACTGTAACGACTGTCCCGTTGTCGTTTTCATCGACAGCCATCTCAGCATGTTTCATTGCGATTCCCAGACCACTGAGTTGTATGTCCGTCTCCTCAGCTTGTCCAACAAGTGTTCGGTTCTTAAAAACACGATCTTGTTGTTGCACAGCATAGAGAAATATGAAATTGCATTTGGGGCAAATAGGTTTCAAGACAGTGTCTTTTTTTTTAATTCGATGGACCCCTTTGACCGATATTCAAAGTAAAATCGCCCCAGCGGGGACTTATTCGTAAATGGTGGGTTTATACCAGAATGTTAAGAAGAGATACTAAGCTCTCTTAATTGATAAACCTTTTAGACTCTAATATTCATTACAACAAAGTTATTTGTCATAGCTTTGTGATAATATTTTCATCAAGTGTGCTTTAGGACGGACCAAAACCCGTTTTGTGCGTCTAAAATAGGCGGTTGAATATAAATACTGTTTTTATGGTGAAAACAAAACTTTTAATTTTGTTGCCAACAAGGTGAGAAAAAGGACACAGCGGACATACAAAGAAATTTTACCGGCCGTACTAATTTTCCACTTTCAATTCCGTGCCCTTAACTGTTCATGATGTTGGTAAAACTTGCGAATTTAATTTTAGAATACCCCGGAAAGTAATCATAGCTTTTTTCCCACCAATAAAGTACAAAGTAGAATAAGCAATTTGATGATTTGCTTGGTATTTGGCACGTGGGTAGATTGCTAACCTGTTGTAAGGTCACAGAATTAGGAGCAAGACAAATTCGTGACTAATTTAAAAAACAAAACTCACGTCAAACATCCTGTTATTTGTTATGTTATGTTGTACGCCTTAAAACAATATTCTGAAACAAACCGTTGGAGATTACCTTGAGATAATAGACAAGTAATTCGTTGAGAGACGGGTCGGCGTTGAGATTGACCAGAAAACATTTCGTCTTTTCCACTTTGATTCCGGAAGTTTCGAGGGAGATCCCCATCTTTTCCAGAGTCTCTTGGCGTTTCTGCAAATACAAAAACGTTTTTGTGTCGTTAGCTCGTATTGTGTAGAGAATAAAACGGAAAACACGCACAATTCATGGTTGTAAATAGTTTTAATTGAAAAATACAAGGCAGAAATTATATGTTTAAATCATTTTCTACTTTTTGACAAACGCCTGTGTCATGATCAGGAATTACTCGAAAAATTGGCGTTACTTGTTGGTGTTTTCATCTTTAGGAAGTATCGTTTTTAGGTGTTAAGAATTTTGTAGTTTTATGTTGTACGCAAAAACAGTACGTACGAAAAGGTTTTTTCTCAAAATAAAAAACACAAGGGTAAGATTCATATTTAAGAAGAAAACTAAATTCGGGTCAGGTTATGGAAGCCCTAAGCCCCCATGCTAGTTTTTTACAAGTAAAGCATTGATGTGCCTAACGACTCTCTTTATATCTTCTCTGCTGGGTGCATTACACGCTTGTTGACACCACTTTGCGGCAGTTAGTGGTTTCATGACTAGTTGCATTTTTCAATAAGCAAGCCATTACTTGTGTACAACGTTTTCTTGGTTTCGACGAACGCTGTTGTCATCATCAGAAATCGTTCGTTAAAACGTAGGAAATGTATTACACGCAAGAACTGGCTGGTATCTTTATATTGCACGTATTTAAAACAGTGAATTATGTACCGAAATGTTTATTTTGAATCCTGATGGTGTTTATCGTGGGGACAG
>QXVZ01026879.1:0-14850 GCA_008931825.1 Phallusia fumigata
AGCCTTGCAAACCTACAACCTGTTGTGCTTCGGAATCTACAGGTGAGTGATTTAATTAAATCCCAATTTCCTCACCAGTTATCACAGTGGTAAACATTAAGACTGCAATTTCCCAGAAGAACGTATAAACATAAACACGATATAAAACCATTAAACTATTGAAAAATCTTTATGCTCAAACTCGGCACTTATTCCGAACAGGTTCAGGGACATAAACGATCCAGGGGCAAACCCGACCTCGAAGCGTTACGTCATCTCTAGTCCTCCCGACAAGTTCGTGCTTGTCTCTTCGGATCTCATATTCTGTCTGATGCAGTTCGATTATTGTGCCGGCAACTCGGGGACCAGCAGGTAATCTGACGTCCACTGTAACTTGGTAACAATAATATACAGCGAAGCTTTTTGTTGCGAAATGCAATTGATTTCGATCTTGCAATTGAAAAGTGGAATGTGAGGTTACTTAGATAGATATGCCACCATATATATTCTATAACATCGGTGGTTCTTAACCTATTGGTAATGACCCACATGTAGGTACGGACAGGGTGAAGAATGGGTGAAAGGCTGAACCCGTTAAAAAATGGTACTGTTTTATAGTATGGCAGAACTAGCAAAATAGATAAGTTATCGAAAATGAGGAAAAACTGGTTAAGAACCAAAGGTCTATATCGGGGACAGCATAGATATGGTTTCGTATTAGCATTGTCATTCTACTTAATCATCTGGTTGCTTAAATCATGCATGATATGCTTTATCTTCGATTCCATCTTCTCACTATCCATTTTCCCTTCTCTGTCATCTCACCTCCACACACAGCCAAGACCTGGAGAGCCAGGAGGGCGATGAGAACCGCTCCTACACATCCTCATCCACTATCGCTCAACAGCACTTCTCCGAAGAATCGGGCTCTTCCTATAATTCCGACATTCACACCCCACCTCACGTCAGTCTGGTTCGATCCTCCTCGCATGGTAACCCCATCTACCGGAGGGTGCAGTGCCGTCGACCCTCAACCCCCATTCCTAACACCCTCCCTTTATTCACGACCTCCGAAGTCCAGCTTTCCAAGTCAGTGTCGCCAACTTCTCCACCTTGGACCGCACCTCCCGTGCCCGTAACCCTGTTTAAACGAAATGATTCCTTCCCGAAATTTCCCAACCCTGCCGCTGTTACCCGAGCTTCTCGAGTTTTGGGGCGAAAAAATCGCCAACTGACGCCGGATTCAGGCTTCCGATCGCCGCCTGCAACCGAATCGCAGCAGAACTTTTCGTCCTGTGCGGAATAAATGCCATCAGTGCCTTAATACTTTTACCTCGTTGATTCGCCGCTTTTGTTTTCCCTTTTCTTTCTTTTTATTTGTCATTTTCACTGTTGTGCATGACTTGCGCTGTGTTTCTTTTTCATTTTCATCTTTCACCTTCTCCAGTTTCGTCCACATCATCGTCTCAAACGGTAAATTTTTTTTAAAATACTGAATTACATTTAAGGGTCCTTTAAATTAAAAAATAAAACACAAATTAAACACTGTCAATCTTTAGACACGGCTCCAGCTCTTCATCTTGGGGCGGCTCGAAAGCTCCCGATCTGCCGCAACTGCAGCCTCTCGACATGTCGCTCTTCGCCACGCAGTCTTCCACCGGCCAGTCCCAAGCTCCACCTCGCGTGTCGCGCGCCACACGCTCCTCCGTGTCGTCACAATCGACGCAGAACAACAACAGACTCGCGCCGATGAGACCGGCCGCGGGCCGCCGCCATCCTACGGCGAGGAGGATGATTGGACTGACGTTTCCACTGCATCGAACCACCGGGGTCAAACTCAACCGGCGCCACGGCGTCGAACCAATAAGTATGACGTAATCGTGGCGTGACGTCATGTCGGTAGCGGGCACTGTTGCTAGGCGACGGCGAGACACTGCAACGTGTCGTGGAACGTCGGCACCTGCACTTAGCTGAGAAGAACTGTCGGTTTCTCGGTTGCCGTGACTCACAGTTCGAGTACCACCTGTTTTACTCGTATTTTATCGTGCTTTAATATTATTTAATCGATATCGATGTGAATCACTCGCGGGGCTAAGGGCGAGACGCCTTCGCCCCGGAATTGCCTATGCGTACTTTTCTATCTGTTTCTTGCACAGCTCGCATCGTCTTTGAACTGTAATCAACCGCGGTAGCTATCTATCGACCGTCGCACCCGAATCCAGTCCCCGAAAGGACTATTTGTAAACAATCACGTTAATTTTAAGCGCTTTCTTTTATCCCGATCCCAGATCGTGGCGCGCCTGTCTTGTTTTAGATGTACAGTACATTGCTTTTTGTTTTAATTTTTTACTTTTCTTACTTCCTTATGCTACAGACACGTTCACATAACACGAGACCGAAATTGCACCCTTTCCTCTTCCCTAATGATATGTATAGGTTTAACTACTGGTACAAAAAAGTGCTACAGATTGTATTTTAACCATACGTAAAACTCAATTACTACCTTTGCATGGCTTGCACAACCATGATATCACGTCACTAGTTTGTTAGCATCAGGAAATGGGCAAAAGTTGTAAGTTTTGTGGGGAATATATCGGCATCACAACATCCTGGCAATCGTGCGACATGTTTTCTGTGACAAATTATTTTTATCGTCGCTTATCCTCATCGTCGATGCTGATTAAATGTGGGCGTGATATTTTTTTGCCATTCATCGTTCGGTAACTTCCACCGCAAGAGAAATAGCGCAATCAACACGTTGTGGTCATTTACAATTGGGTTAGTTTTCAAAGAGCCTCAGTCTAACAGTTACCCTCCATTTTCCAGCCTTCTTTGCGTTCAGCATCCACGACTGAGGAACCTTCCAGGTGAGATTTGTGCACTTGATATGACAATGCACACGTTGGCTATTTTAAACTTGGGCCTTTCGATAAAAAGGACCCGTTTTTAGTGTTGGTTTTTAATATAATTTACCATCAGAAAAATTAGTAGAACGGTGATATTCACCACGTAGGCGTACAGAAGTTTCGATCGCCCAGTTGTAAGCCTGCTCGATGTTCAATATGCTCCAAGGCAGAAAGATGAATTAACAGTTGAACGCATTTATTTTTAGCCGTTTATTTTACTTTTGGGAGTCAATATTTTCATTAAAAATCCTCTCCTAGTTTTTTCCCAGCGCTAAAGCTGATGGTGTCCACTTCAGACAAAATATTTTTATAGGGTCCAATTTGCCAGTGAGCTTACAGTGTATAACTGAATTAAGCTTTTAGACCATATGCTAGTTGGCAGACTACACTTTTTGCAACACTCGTTCTAAATAGTTGTTGCCGTCTTGATAATCAATTAAAGTTTGATATATTTGCATTTGTTTGGTTTTTAGTTGGCTCGTCACCACTTTTACCTCGACTGCAAAGAAAAGACAACGAAAACTCAGACGATTCGGATTACATTTGAAGTAATTTCGGCTATCAACTCTTACTCGAACAAATTCCATGCACAACGAAGCAAAAGCCAGTACGAAGCTAATATAAAAAAACTCTTGTACAGCACAGGAAATCCGTAGTGCTATTTTGCCGCTTGGTAATGGTATTCACAGGTTGCGTCACACGGATTCATGTAATCGTGATTCGTCGTTAAAACTATTACATGTTCTTCTGGGGATTAAAAGGCGCACGCGTGTTATGTCAAGTAGACAGCACGTCGCCTATTGCGCATCCACGTCACCAGGCTGCACGACACTTTGAAGCATCTTGAAGCTGCGAGATTGTGTTGTTTTTCCCTTGGGATTTGCCTCTTGCCTGTGAACTTCCCTGTATACAGCGGAGTTGGGATCCAACGTTGTCCCCGAGCCCGTGTCGTCACCAGCACTATTAAACAATTTCACTTGATACTTTGTAAGTTCTGGAACGTATTTGTGCACAGAAATGCCAAGGTAGCGTTTTTCTCAGTCATCTTTTCTGATATGATTTCCATGGTTACAAATGTGGGTCTAGTAGCAAGTTTGGTTAAACCTGAAAAGAAACGCCAACCTTAAGCTAATCAAAGAGACATATTCTTACCCAGGCAACGACACACCCATGGACTGAGCTTGAGCCTGTACAGTATCGATGATATTGTCATTTGAGTACATTCCCATCGGTGTATTGTATTGTGCATGAACAACTCGCGATTTTCCAGGACCTTTCATCTTCACAGGAAAATACAAACACGGTTTTAAATTGTACGACATTTAAAACTAATACCAATACGTCTGCTTACCACCATTGTGCCATGTTTCGTTGCCGCGGTCTTTTTTAGCGCCGTTGGGTCAAATACAGGAACTTGGGTTGGGCTGACGAAGGGTGCTTTTACAGTTCTGTGATGGATACGCGTGCAATGTAATTTAAATAAAAAGTTCTTAGGGCAGATAAGAGATTGAGAATTTGTGTTTATAACACTTGACCCATTTATTGTTTTCATGCAGTTTTGCTGCAAGTGGCTACTTTATTGTTACAAAAACTATAAAAGTGATTCATTCCGTAGGTTAGAGGTACCTATTGCGTGACTACAACTGCCAGGATTGCCTCGGCAAAGGGTAAAGTTGTATCGGCTACCATGGCCTCGGCAGCAAAACTTACCTTGGTGCCGTAGGCGGGCCATTTGCTGGCCTGAAGCCCTGAGCGGTCCGATTATGACTTGTTCCAGCATGTTTCGGTGCCTAAAAGTATTACTTTGAGTAGTAAATGTCCGCGTCAGTGAATACTTACGCACTGTAGAAATTTTACTTTAAGTTACCATGGCTTTACGTTACGTCAACATGCACGTAAGGCGACTTATTGTCATTTTTGCTTGAAATTGAAACTGTCTTATTCACAAGTCGCCAATGCCAAGGAACTTTAGTGGCGACCAACCTGGAAGGCTCGTTGTGCGCATATATCGCAGCAACTTGTCCATGTTGTTTACACCAAATGAAAGTAACCGTTTTGAAAAAAACTTACAATCTGTCGTTCTGCTATGACACACAACTGCAGTATAATTATGTGACAGGAACAGCCATTAACAAGCCGTGCAGGTACAACGACACGCCGAAGGTGAACAAGGTTCAAAACTCTTGGCCTTGTAATCAGTAGTCATTCCGTGCCCTCTTCACGAAGCCGCAAGTATCATGGTATATTTTAGTTATATTTTACTTCAAGTCACGCAACACATATGTTAGGAATGATTCGAGCAGCAAACGAAGTTAACAAAGCGTGGTGCAGTGTCATTTCTTACCACGCTACGTGTGGTGTTGCTAAGGGCTTTATGGATGTTTAACAACGGCGACGTGGATCAAAAGGTAACGAGAGTACGTCGATATACCTACGCGTTCATGCTTAATTGACAACCAATAAAGGCGTGGATTTGAACGCGCAGCACAGGCAAACAGCTGTGCACACGAATCAAGCTAATCGCTGTATGGGGGTATTGTCAGCGATGAAAAAAGGCAAACCGGCCGGGCTAAATTACAGTGTACATGATAATCACCAGCGGTAGCGTCATACAGGCAGTAATTAAAGCGGTATATGGGCTGGGAGTGCGGAAGCGTGCAAGTGGGCGAACAAGCAGATCATGTCGGTCGAAATCCCACGCAAATCCATTCCTCACTGACAAATACACACCAAAGTCAATGAACGATGCAAAACTTCAAAACAGAGTACAAGCGAAAAACAAAAACAAAACACGATCAGTGCGAATTTTACAAGTACACGTATGATGAATATTGATTTGTGAAATAGTAGCTCTACATAGCTCACAGGTCATCGCTTTCAACTTGGGCCTTGTAAGCCTCCTGCACGTTGGCGTTGGAATACAGTCCGACCGCTACATTGGGACCGAGCACACGTTTATTACCGTTAGCAGCTGGTGTTGTGGCTGGCTGATTGCCTGCCGGAGCCACTACAAAATCACTGGGTGGGCTAGGTAAGTCAGAACCTGCAGTTTGTCCTCCCCCAGTGGGGATAATTGGCCCGCCATCTGGTTGGCCCCTTGGAGGGCCCCCATTGTTAGATTCACCCTTCGGTTTTGGGTTAAACGCCACAGACTTGAATCCAGCCTTTTTCGGTGGGTCGACACTTTTCTTTTCTGTGTCGGCAGGGGTTGAAGGTGTGTATGCAGTGAACGGTTTTGCCGAGCGGTTGTGTCGAGATATGCGCTCCTGTTGATCACGCTCCCTGGTCTGTGGTGTCAGGTGGAGTGGGTCATGCATGCAAGCAACAAAAACATGCAACAGGGTAACACAAGAGACCAGGTACAACACTGATCATAATGACCACACACAAGCCAAAACATTACAATGGCTGCACAGTGAATAGTGTAAACTTTAGTATGTTAAAACTTTTATAACTGAGCATTTTAGAGACCTAATTTGTAGTAACAGATATCAGAGCGCTTACATAAATGCTGCGATCCGCTTCCATTGAGACTTCACCGGATGGTAACTGTGTTACTTTCGCTGCATTTCTGAAATAGTTAAAAGAAAGGATATGGTAAAAAGTATTTTTTTACAAGATCGAGTTAGATTATGGCTCACTTCTCCACAACTAGATACAAAGATCCAACAGCTTGCTTAATTTTTGCTTCACACTGATCCTGGGTCATTTCTCCAGCAAAGTCTCCACTAACTGTGATTAAGACATCCCCAGATGTAAGTCCACTTTTTGCAGCTAAACTTCCTGGGGTGATCTGAAAAAACAATGAGCAATTGGTGCTAACTAACTATGGAATGGTATTTGTGTGCTGCATTTCTGTCCCCTGTGAATGAAATTGTGCCTATTTCATGTTTGTTTCCAATAGTTCCCCTTTTCAAGTAGCACTTTCTTTTTGACAATTTTCAGTCCATATGTTTTGGCATTTTAATTTTTGAAGTTACTGACTTTCATTTTGGTGCAACTTTTTGGAAGTTTATTTTAAGTGGTTAAATCCACATACATTCAGCCCTGTATGCCCAAAACATTTTTGTTGTAGCAAAATTTTATGACATAATATGACTGTTTAATATATGATTTTACAACATAAAAAGATTGCTTGACAATATTTTCCAGTCACCAAAACAAAGTCCTAGTTAAATAGTTAGATAAAAATTGTCAATCACTTAATACATACCCTAGTAATCACCAGTGGCTGGTTAAACTCTTTTCCACCAGAGACACGAAAACCCCAAGGAGGGGATCCAAAAAGTGTTATAGAAGTTTGGATTCTTGGCTGAGGCATATTTATTTTAACTGAAACAATGATATTACACTTTTAAAGTTTACTGAAAATTACCTGCAAATGCAAAAAGGTTTAAAATTAAATATTTTGGTCGGTTACCTATTACAGCATTAAATATAAAGATAAATAGTTGGGCAATACGAATTACAAAGCACAAGTTAGCTGGGAAAGCAAACCCTGTACATAAGTAACCAAAAAACCAGACTATTTAAATGATTTTAATGAGTTGGGTGTCAACAAGACAGGTGATAAAAATATTGCCCTAGATTTGCGGGTAGCGCTTAGACTTACCACACAGGCAATAAACCAAAAACTTAAAATATAATAGAGCAACATGACGAGTCCTATTAGGCTCTTTCCAAAAGTTTTCGTAACATCATAGATTCCCTTATTTGGTATTTCAAGTTGTAGCTTTTTCAAACTAAAGTTCTTTCAACTACTTTATCGAAGCAGTCAATAATCTTTTGCCACCGCTATAGCTTTCTTTCGATTATGCTTATAATTGATACCTCATAGGGGAAGCACCACATAACCGACTTGCCCTAATATGGATTCGACCGGACGCACAGCCAAAGATCGGAAGCGTCTTTCTCCTTTTTTGAGAATAGGTTTAATTTGTACACGGGGCATTTACAGCGCCATTAAGTCTTTCAGCTTGGATATTTTTTGAACAGCAAAAATTGTAACAATCGCTAACGCAATAATAGATCAAAACAACAGATAAAAATCAATTAACGTTATAATTGTTTCTGTTTGGGACGTGCAAAAACTGCCTACATCTCCCGACCACGTCAAATCGACTCAATTCTAATGAAGAAAACAACATATAAAGGGAAAATCCAGCGGAAATTTTTATTCCGAAACCTAGCTGCTGCTCAGCATTTGTTAATCCGCACTGATTTGTGACAAATTCACCACAACTCCAGCAATGTTCAGCATTCGGGCCCACATNATGGTATTTGTGTGCTGCATTTCTGTCCCCTGTGAATGAAATTATGCCTATTTGATGTTTGTTTCCAATAGTTCCCCTTTTCAAGTGGCACTTTCTTTTTGACAATTTTCAGTCCATATGTTTCGGCATTTAAATTTTTGATATTACTGACTTTCATTTTGGTGCAACTTTATGGAAGTTTATTTTAAGTGGTTAAATTAATACATCCACATACATTCGGCCCTGTATGCCCAAAACATTTTTGTTGTAGCAAGATTTTATAACATAACATGACTGCTTAATATATGATTTTACAACATAAAAAGATTGCTTGACAATATTTTCCAGTCACCAAAACAAAGTCCTAGTTAAATAGTTAGATAAAAATTGTCAATCACTTAATACATACCCTAGTAATCACCAGTGGCTGGGTAAACTCTTTTCCACCAGAGACACGAAAACCCCAAGGAGGGGATCCAAAAAGTGTTATAGAAGTTTGGATTCTTGGCTGAGGCATATTTATTTTAACCGAAACAATGATATTACACTTTTAAAGTTTACTGAAAATTACCTGCAAATGCAAAAAGGTTTAAAATTAAATATTTTGGTCGGTTACCCATTATAGCATTAAATATAAAGATAAATAGTTGGATAATACGAATTACAAAGCACAAGTTAGCTGGGAAAGTAAACCCTGTACATAAGTCACCGAAAAACCAGCCTATTTAAATGACTTGAATGTGTTGGGTGTCAACAAGACAGGTGATAAAAATATTGCCCTAGGTTTGCGGGTTGTGCTTAGACTTAACACACAGGCAATAAACCAAAAACTTAAAATATAATAGAGCAACATGACGAGTCCTATTAGGCTCTTTCCAAAAGTTTTCGTAACATCATAGATTCCCTTATTTGGTATTTCAAGTTGTAGCTTTTTCAAACTAAAGTTCTTTCAACTACTTTATCGAAGCAGTCAATAATCTTTTGCCACCGCTATAGCTTTCTTTCGATTATGNCACACAGGCAATAAACCAAAAACTTAAAATATAATAGAGCAACATGACGAGTCCTATTAGGCTCTTTCCAAAAGTTTTCGTAACATCATAGATTCCCTTATTTGGTATTTCAAGTTGTAGCTTTTTCAAACTAAAGTTCTTTCAACTACTTTATCGAAGCAGTCAATAATCTTTTGCCACCGCTATAGCTTTCTTTCGATTATGCTTATAATTGATACCTCATAGGGGAAGCACCACATAAGCGACTTGCCCTAATATGGATTCGACCGGACGCACAGCCAAAGATCGGAAGCGTCTTTCTCCTTTTTTGAGAATAGGTTTAATTTGTACACGGGGCATTTACAGCGCCATTAAGTCTTTCAGCTTGGATATTTTTTGAACAGCAAAAATTGTAACAATCGCTAACGCAATAATAGATCAAAACAACAGATAAAAATCAATTAACGTTATAATTGTTTCTGTTTGGGACGTGCAAAAACTGCCTACATCTCCCGACCACGTCAAATCGACTCAATTCTAATGAAGAAAACAACATATGAAGGAAAAATCCAGCGGAAATTTTTATTCCGAAACCTAGCTGCTGCTCAGCATTTGTTAATCCGCACTGATTTGTGACAAATTCACCACAACTCCAGCAATGTTCAGCATTCGGGCCCACATATTTTCGACTTTTCAACAGGATACCAGTGAACATGCCTGGTAAGAGCAAATGTGACGTAATTTCCTGACACCGCTATCCGTTCAAACCCCTCGAGAGTTTTCAAAACAGACACTGACTGTCAAAATCTGCAACTTCACCTAACTTTGGTTTAGTTTTGTGCAGACTAATACTCGTGTCTAGCTTCATAAAGGGCAGAAACTTTTAAACCTCCGACTACATGGCAAAACTGGCACTTTATATTTGTACAGGCGATCAGTAAATGCCACGCGGGTGTGGCATTTGCGCGACGAAGTACTCTCAATTGAGTTGCGTCGACAAGCAAACCACCAAACGTGGATTCAGTGTCTTGTTACAAAATCAATTGGTAGCCACACTGCCACCACTCTGTATCAACAAAAAAGTTTTGAACAGCCATCACTGAAGACAAACAACTCGCCCACGCCAACGTCGGCTCGACGGGTGTTCGTACGTCACAAAACCAGATCACAACTGTTAGATTTCGTTTGCGCCTCGGCAGATTACAGCAGTAGTCGTTTCGATAAGTTCCATCCAGCCTTCGCACTCGCAGCGCTGCTGTCACGCTCGTAGCATGACAGCTGAATCCATTACTGCAGATAGCCAACTGCTTTCTTCTCAGCCGCGAGATTACTGTTCGACTGAGGCCAGTAGAACGCGTAGCCCAAGTCAGGCAATGAAATGTCACGCTCCCCAGGCTGTTCATAATGGGAGCAATAAAACTCCACCACCAACCACGTTATTGTTGGGTACAATTGATTTTCGTGCTGCCGAATTGCCTGTAATTTATTTGCTGAGTGAGGTCATGAACAATTCTGTTTTATTGTGTGATCGCCTGCTGTTGATGATGGTTCTCTGTACGGTGCTTCGTGTCATTCGCACTACAGACGCATTATCTCACAAGCTACCTGTCGGTTCAATAAAACAGAGCAAGCTTTCGTCGAATCTAATGACTTTTGCTTGTTGGGTACAAACATGCTGCTGTCCCAATAGTTTTTCGTACTTTGGTAACCAATGTTTGCACAAAGTTTCGTTTTTATGACGATGGCATTTACTTAGTAATTGCGGTAATATACTGACGTATATCGAAGTTTCCGGGTTCCGTAACCACCTGAAAAATTTCCTTTTACTGTGTGACGTCAAACGTACACGCTCAACAGAGTTATGCAAACCGTTTCCATACTTGCAAAAACAGTCAAGACGGTATAGCAAGCTTTATTTGACAAACAAAGCAAGCCCAGTCGTCTCAACAACGGCGAAACACTGTTTTGTGTACATATACAAGCATAGACTAAAACATTTTTTCTGCATCTAATCGGCCTAGGCTTCCTCGGTCATCTGGACCACATTTACCTTCATCACCTACACAGTGACCACAACATAACGGACAAATTTATTCACAAATTTTATCACAAGGGAAATTTACTGACTGTCGGATACACGAATATCGTGCAAACAGCAACCGGACACACACAACAATATGCACCGGGCAATTTTTCAACGACACCATCCCCACAAGCAGCGGTATTCACAATATGGGCTTGCGGTCGAATGACATCTAAGTAAAAAGTTGTCAAACGGTCTATGAATGCCTCTCACTTCATTTTCGCCCCCATTCTTTGCGGGTCTTGAGACGGATAGTGAACTGGCATTCGCGGCATTGGCATGTGTGAAGGTCCACCACCATAATCTGAACAAAAAGATTGGTTAACATCGCTTGTAGCGTGGCAAATATGAAAAAAACACCACTTATCCTTAGAGATGTAAGCCTAATATACTAAGCAGCATATTGAATACTTTTGGGAGAAAGAGGCTTGAAACAATTTTTTTTGTGAGTATGAGCATCGTTGTTACAAGGTAGACTGCAATTTAAAATCAGCAAGTTTGAGATGAGTTTATCTTGCTTGCTGAAAGAAATCGTAACGACACAACTGCACTGAAACAATCACCATCCGGAAATAGCTGTGCAACATTAAAACATTATAGCGCGAAAGATTTAAGGGAACAACTCAAGGGTAAACGCGTTGCGGATACACTGCCGTTAAATCCGTTGCGTGGCGCGAAATCACATCGGACGGTGAGTTTGGCACAATAAAGAAAATGCAGTATTTCCGTATTCAAGTCATACCATATTTTTTTAGTATTTGCTAAATTATCATTGCTTACTTGGTGGAGGCATCATAAGCATAGGCGGTGGCATCCCCATCATTCTTGGGGGCATTCCCTGCATGCCAGGTGCTGCGATTGTTCCTGGAGGTGGTGGCTCCATCAAGTTACCTCTCTTATAGCTCTGACTCGATCCTGAACCAACTTCTGATGGTAACGGTAGAGCTAAAAAGGAACGCAAACCCATCCATTGTGATTTACTGCAACTGGTAACCTTTTTATTGAGGAAAACCTTGTTTAAATACCACTTACCTCCTGGCAGACCAGGAACAGGATCATAGCTGTACTGTTGAAGGCCTCTTAGACTCTTACTACTTGAGTCCTTTTTGCTTGTTCCTTGTGATTTTCCCCATCTCACAACCAGTCTGTACAAGTTAACAGTGTTATGTATCCGATGGGTGCGAATACAAATTTCATTTTTGAAGAATGCAATATTTTTTTTAGGTTCTTACCGTTTTCCTTTTAAAATTAACCTTCCCGCACTTTTCTGTGCAGCCAGCTCAGCCTCACTTCTTCGTGTGTACTGAACAAATGCACAGTTCTGCTTTGTAGCCATGTGAATTGAGCGAATTTCTCCAAATTGGTAAAAATGATTTCTGGGCAAAACAAACATCCCTGATTGTTTATAAACAGCCAGTAAAACTTTTGCTGACAAAACAATAGTAATAAATGCCTCTGAGAACATTGCACAACAAAACAGAAGGATCTTTTAGGACAGTGTAGGAATTCCTTCTCTGAATTTGATGCGTTAAGGGGAGGAATATTCCACTAAAGTTATTCAAAAAAGGTTAAGTGTAGTATTTCTTTTCAGGTAGACTAGTGGTTCCTTTAAGTCTTGTCGATAGTATGGGAGGAATGAAAGGTTCCAAATTAAGGAAAGAAGGAAATGTATCAAAAAAGGTTGGGAACCACTGTTTTAGGAATAACAGCAACTACAAACAAAACCACATCCTACAAAAGTTATAAATCCAAATCAGTACCTTAGGTCCTCTTCTTCAACAACTTCCCCCAAACCCCCAATGTAAAGTGTGGTTATTGTTTTGTCCTCTGGTGGAGCAACTGCCTCTTGCTCTGCAGCTTCTTGTGCACGATTAAGAAGTTTGTTAGAAACTGGGTCGTTTATACCATAGTAGCGATCCTTGATGTTCTGATCTGAAAGTGGATCTTCGGGGTCGGTTGGCTTTTCATGTCTGTAACAGGCAGAGAAGGAGTCAAAATTTAATCGATGAAACTAGCTGTTCCATACCACACAGCTAACAAATAACGAACGCAGAGAGTTGGACTGTGCATCTTCCTATAATAACCACAGACAGAGAAAACTATCCATGACAACAACAAAGAAAGGCTACATACAAACCATCATATGTATAATTAAAGAAGAGTAGCTAAGGAAAGTTCATGTGTGTGTGATCGCATGCCTCATGCTAAAAACAAAGCGATTATTACGGATAGATGTAGATCACCTGTATGGACATTCCTCTCCACGCTTACACTCCCCCTTCACCCAGAAAGAACATATATGTGGTCGATTGCGCTTGTAATATGGGGCAGTCCGAGCCAGTCTAAGCAACAAGTCACTTGGAGCTTGTGCCTTCCCAACAGATCCAACAGCCACAGTCCCATCAGTATTGGCTATCTAATAGAAAACAATTACAATTTGCAGCAGGCCATCAAAAGTGTTTTGCTAGGCCAAAATGTTTTTTAGAAAGAATTAAATTACCTCTGCTTCTGCGTTTTGGTGGAAATATTCCTTGTTGACATCAGATTTGGCCATGTCATCTTTGATACCAAGTGCATAGTCTCTTGTTTGTACAGGCAATCCTAGGTAGCAACAATAATAATTTGACATTAGGGATGTTCAAAGTAGAATAACTGACTATTCTAGAATAGTTGTTTCGAATCCAGAATATCGAATCCAATTCTTATGTTAATTTTGGCAGAATGACACACAGAAATGCAAGCAACAAAACAACAATAAAAGACTATTTAATTAACTATTAAAAATACCCTATGCCTTTTACATTTCCAAAATCCGAGGGTGNTTCGCCCCCATTCTTTGCGGGTCTTGAGACGGATAGTGAACTGGCATTCGCGGCATTGGCATGTGTGAAGGTCCACCACCATAATCTGAACAAAAAGATTGGTTAACATCGCTTGTAGCGTGGCAAATATGAAAAAAACACCACTTATCCTTAGAGATGTAAGCCTAATATACTAAGCAGCATATTGAATACTTTTGGGAGAAAGAGGCTTGAAACAATTTTTTTGTGGGTATGAGCATCGTTGTTACAAGGTAGACTGCAATTTAAAATCAGCAAGTTTGAGATGAGTTTGTCTTGCTTGCTGAAAGAAATCGTAACGACACAACTGCGCTGAAACAATCAACAAGCCGGAAATAGCTGTGCAACATTAAAACACTGTAGCGCGAAAGATTTAAGGGAACAACTCAAGGGTAAACTCGTTGCGGATACACTGTCGTTAAATCCGTTGCATGGCGCGAAATCACACTGGACGGTGAGTTTGGCACAATAAAGAAAATGCAGTATTTCCAAAATCAAGTCATACCATGTTTTTTTAGTATTTGCTAAATTATCATTGCTTACTTGGTGGAGGCATCATAAGCATAGGCGGTGGCATCCCCATCATTCTTGGGGGCATTCCCTGCATGCCAGGTGCTGCGATTGTTCCTGGAGGTGGTGGCTCCATCAAGTTACCTCTCTTGTAGCTCTGACTCGATCCTGATCCAACTTCTGATGGTAACGGTAGAGCTAAAAAGGAACACAAATCCATCCAATGTGATTTCCTGCAACTGGTAACCTTTGTATTGTGGAAAACCTTGTTTAAATACCACTTACCTC
>QXVZ01026881.1:0-14203 GCA_008931825.1 Phallusia fumigata
CTATTTGCTAGTGGGATAATATCTAACAGTTGAACCCCACTCTCTGTCCCTAGAATGAGTGGCAGTATAGAAGCCCCCTCGGCTGGTCCCCCCCCAGTCGAATTTCTCAATGCACCAAAACTCACTCTCTTGTGAGTCCCTGTCACATAACGCCTTGTAATGACGGTGTAGCTGCAGCGCGTTCCACCTTGAAACATCAATAGTGCCCTCCATTTCTTTCGCGCCTTGTAACGTCTCAGCGTTGCACAGCTATTTCCGGCTTGGTGATTGTTTTAGTGAAATTGGGTCACTATTATTTCTTTCACTGAGCAAATTAACTCAACTCAAGTATTAGACTTCACCACCAAAGCTCTGCTATATTTGTACTAAATTGCATTGTAGAAAACAGAAAACGCTGCAACAAGTTGAAAAAGGATAGAACAAAGTGTGCAAGTGGGGACATACCACTGCATGGACAGTGACAATATAAATCAGTTGAAACATAAACTCTAAAAGTTAGAATACTCTAAAAGATTTAAAAAATAATAACAAATCATAAACATTTTGTTTCTATGTACAAAAAATCCCTGCGGTTTAATCTTGAAAGCTGCGTTTTATCGCAATTTGAGGATGATTTTGACGGAGCGCATTCACAACTTCTTCAGTGAAAGCAAAGCAAAATGAGAGATCAATAAAGTGGAGATCTGGACATTTGTAGATTAGATTTTCGATCGCTTGTCGACTGACCAGTCTTGTACCTAGTATATCCAATTGTCTAAAGAAACAAAATTTGTTTTAATCTTTTACAGTTTTATTTTAATACTTTAAAGAATAAGGATTAATGCCATGCAGTGAATACTTTTAAGAAAATAATTTTATGAAACAGCAACACATATTTACTGAAAAACACAAAA
Source organism: Phallusia fumigata (assembly GCA_008931825.1). NCBI lineage: Eukaryota > Metazoa > Chordata > Ascidiacea > Phlebobranchia > Ascidiidae > Phallusia > Phallusia fumigata. Next base: position 894 of record QXVZ01026881.1, read on the forward strand.
ACACCAAATGAAAATTCCATGTTTTGTGTTTTCCCAAAGAATTTTGTTTGTTTGTTTGTTTCATTTTTATCCTCATGGGGGGGAGCAATGCCTGAATGTGTTATGCTCATAATCGTAATGATTCCGCCATCGAGCTACCTGCTTCATTGCAGTTTGGTTGGTTTATTTTTTTATTGGTTTTTTCGACATTTGAAAGTTCGTGACTTCAATTTGGGTCAACCCATCAGGTTCCTCTGAGTGGAGCAAGGCCGCTTGAGTTTCTTGCTCAGGGAGACACACACCAACCTGGCACTTTGTTATTGAAAACAAATTTATTCTTTTTCCATACCTGAGTTTTCCACAGTGCTTTGCAAGAAGATTGATTTCGTTGTCCGAAATCGTTCGATTTGCTGTCACAAAAAGTTTCCTGAGATTCGGTGAGTTTCTGGCAAGGCTGGCAAAACATCCTGAGTTGCTTTGAAGAGTTCCACACCTGAAAAAAGACACATATGTTTTAATCAGAGTTTTGTGCAACTACCTTCCAGAGTTGGATCAATTACAATTAGTAATTGAGATGAATGTAATTAATTACTGTTTTTGGTGTAATTGTAAGTTAACTTTTTTTCGAATTTGTGTACTTGTAATTTGCTCACACTTTTACCTAATGACTTCTCACATTACTTTTTTTGTAAGATACCTTTGCTACAGATTTGATGCATCATTTTGGAAGCATTGCTATACATTTTAGAAATGTCGACTTGGTTGTTGTGTAAAAAAACAATGTGATAAAATCCAAAATTTTGTGACATATAATTGTAATGTGCAATTAATTGCAAGTCTCAGAAAGAAAAATTTTAATTTATATTTTTAAGGGCAGAGTAATTGTAATGTAATTCAAAAATTTGACACAATAATTGTAATTTAACTAAAATCATGTAACTGACTATGTTTGTAACGTTTACATTTTGGTGGTACAAGACTGGAATGGACGTTTTTAAGTGAGAAATACTGGTCTTTAGGTTCAAACTTTAAGGTATGGCAAGACAATTTTTTGATGTATTTTTCCCAAAATGGGAAGTTTTATCACACAAGATTATGTCGATTTATCCATCTTTACACCATGTACCTAGCTTGGCACAGAGTGTTAACGCTCTATCGCAGTGCTCCACAATCGGTGTGCTGTGACACACTGCTGTGGCGTGAGACGATACTAGGTGCGCCGCAGTGTTACTGAATCCTAACAGATTTTAAAAAAACTATTTACCCTTGGCAAATTTAAACGTTACAGCTGGTCGGCAATTCGCTATAAAACAAACTCTAGTTGTAAAACCCACTGTGAGCTTTAAACGTCACAATATCATATTCGAAAAGCCGCCCTGGCGCAAAACACAGGTTGAAAGTGACGTAACTGACAAAGGTTGAGGAGCACTGACCTGTCGAACAGAACAGTTTTGCCATTTTTTACTGGGAACTGTTTTAAGACATATCATGAGTGCAAAACATACTGTTAGGCTGAAACTCAAAGCCTGATAATAATGCAACAAAATTTCCAATACCATCCAAGATCCAGTTCTTCAATGCACTTGCTATTTGAAGTGAGGGCATTCAGACCAACACTTGTCAGACTTTTTGCTCTCCATGTATCCAGGGATCTTATTTGCTTGCAATGAACAGACAACTCTTGAAGAACTCTAAACGACAAAATAACACTTGTTTGACAACTTGTAATATATATTTAACATGGCAGACAAAACAATTTAGACAAAATTAATGGCTTTTTTAATGGTCGCTTTTTCACCAAATGAAAATTCTATATTTTGTGTTTCACCGAAGAATTTTGTTTGTTTCATTTTTAACTTCGGGGACGGAGCAATGCCTGAATGCATTATGCTCATTAAGAGTCCGCCGTCGAGCTACCTGCTGCATTGCAGTTCCGTTGGTTCATTTTTTATTAGATTTTTTCGATATTTGAAAGTTGGTGACTTCAATTTGGGTCAACCCATCAGGTTTCTCTGACTTGGAGCAATGTCGCTTGAGTTTCTTGCACAGGGAGACACAAGGGACCGAGATGGGATTAGAACCCACAACCTTGTGTACTCAGCCAACTTGGCGGCAAATAGTGTCTAATTGTTAAACGCAATATTAAGTGTATTTTTTAAACAAACCATTTACCTGTCATAGTCAGATATCATCGGACAACTCCCAATGTTCAGATGTCGCAATTCTGGATTTGCTTGGATGATACAAATTATTCCCGCATCATCCACCTGTTGTATGCAGAAAACAGAAAATTGATTCCTGGTGGACCTGACTAACTGGGATTTACAAGATTTGTACCCACTTTTGTTCTGTACAGATTTAGAGTCTGAAGCTTCTGCATCTTGTGCAGCATCCTCAGTGCCTGTGGGGTCAGTTTGTCACACGATTCAATGTTTAGATACTGAAGCAGAGGGGCCACGCGGGTGACAGTGGCCAACACATGGTCGGTGAGGCAAAATGAAGAACCAAGATCAAGAAATAAAAGGCTCCTGAAGTTGCAGGAATGGAAAAAAACGTCGAGCTGAAGGGGGGCTATAATATCACCCCCGCCCAACCATTTCATGTTGAGGGTTTTAACTACAGGTGGATTGGTGCTGGGTTCTTCATCACCGCAGCGTGCTTGAATGCTTTTCAGTGCCCCCTCATTGATCATGTGCCAATAAGGCTGAAGATCCAGATGGACCAGTTGGTTAGGATTGTAACTGTGCTCTTTAAAGAGGTTGCAAACCCCAGCAGCACGGCAAAAATCCGGGAATGGAAGATAACTGAATATTTTGCTTATGATTTCCGGTGGCAAAAGGCTGAAATAGCCATCTGGGTATAAGTCAGTATCCAGTTTGGTTTCTGAAACTTCATCATTGCTTGACACTTGGGTCGGGGGCCCATCTACACTGGTAGATTTATAGTCGACTTTTGACTCCAGATAAACAAGGTCTTCTGAGCTAGATGAAGGTGGCAATGATGGGGATTGTACTATTGAAAGCAGTTGAAGTTCTTCGGAGGGTGGGTCAACCGAGGACGATGCAGTATATGATAGGGTTCCTAAAAAACATCAAATGAAACGTAACTTTAGTCAATAGTGTTTAACATCAAAACTATAGATTTTCATAAAGCTGGCGCAACATACATTTCATACTCTTTGGACACTGCAAAATTTTAGTTGTTTCAATAAAAATCTATCATAAAAACCAGTGGTTCTCAACCTTAATCAGTGTCAGAGCCAAACAGAAGACTTCAAGTTTGTACAGAACTGTTTCCATTGTTATATAACAGTGATAAAGCTATCAATAACGTCATGCTAACGAGTATGTTTTAATGGAGAAACAGTAAATTTCAAATAAATGAAGTTTTCTCGATAATTGACGGTATTGGAGCGATTCTACAGCCATAAACATGATTTTTACAGTATTGTAAGAGCCACAAGAAGAGCAGTTATGAGCCGATGCAGCCCTGGAAGCTGCGGTTGAGAACCACTGATAAAAACCGTCATAAATTCAATTTGTTCTGTTGAAAAATAAATGCATAATCAAATCACCAAGTTGCAGGTGCAAACAATTTTTCCAAACCCATGCATTTATTTTACAAAATAAAAAGGAGTATCCTAATTAGTTGTTCACTAAATGACTGTTTATATCCTCAACTTTATAATATATCCTCAGTCTATATCACAACTGCACAATGGTGATTTAATTACTTTGTGACACTGCAAGTTGCCGATATTCCATAGGTGTTTGAAGGCCTGAAAGGTACACATTTTGAAATTAATGGATTTAATTCAATCCGACGACTATTTCTTTAAACAAACATCACAGAACATTGTACTTACCAGTCAGCTCCACAGCGTCAAGCTCTGTGTAGTAATCAAGATGGGAATGCGAAAATTCCAAGCGAATAATCCGGCTGCGTTTATTGATTTCTCTCAGTATCGGTGCAAACATGCGTGCCTCTCGAGGTAAATTCTGCAGTGGATTTGAATTTTCCCAAAGAACTTCCCAACTTGTGTAGCCATAGACTGGAATGGGAACTGCCTTGCCACATATATCAGGATCCACCCCATCCTGATTGTCATTGCTGAAAACAAAACAAGTTCGAAGTTAAAGATGGTTTTTCATGCCCCTTTATAGGTAGGTGGGCATCTACATTTGTAGCATTAACAGGCCATTACCTTGATTGTACTACCGCTAACATTTTGTTGCTATAAAACAGTGTTTCCCAAACTTTTTTGGATGCAATGACTATTGGAAAAGTTAGTTGGACTTTCGGTGCACCAGCAATAAAAATTTAATTAGGACGCTGATTATCAAAGTTTCATTTAATGATGCAAAAGCATTCAAGCCAGAAAGCACAACTACTGTGCGACACCCTTGAAAAATTAAAATAACGGACAAGGGCAAAGCCCAGTTTAAGAACCACAGAAAAAGTAGTATATAAGTGATTTAATCTCCAGTTTGTAAACAAGCTATGTACCCATGTGACATTAGGTTTTACAGTAGTATACATGATTTATTATCAAACAGGAAACACATTACGTATGTATGACTTCCACTACACTTCGGCGAAAGCTGATGACGACATTAAAAGCACATTAATCATTCGCAATTCTTGTAGCTATGAGCAACACATAAATCACTAGCTTTGTGACACGGACATAATATTATAGAAACGGGTGCATTACACTTACCCTGGTGTTTTCTGATTTGGAAATTCTTGGCACAAGGCCAGTATTCGCACCAAAGCTCCTGGGTTGTAAGTTTCATAAATTGCTATGGACCAGGGGTAAACGGCTCTGTCAAAGACAACATCAATGTAGTCTTGGCTTTGAAACTTTAAAGACCTGAAAATACATAAAAAACATTTTGATCTTATTTTGATGTAGTTTTCTAATGCATCGCTGGTTGACAAAGAATACAGTGAAAATAGTGTTTCAGGTGTATGTAGTTGGTGACATGGTGTTAAATGTTTTACATATAAAACCCTCAAGCAATAAAAATTAAAAAAAAACTGATTTTTGTTAATTTTGAAAGGCATCAGCTGCCTGAAAAACATTTTAAAGTTGCATTCCAATCTAAAAACTCACTAAAAAAGCACCTATCTTATCATGCCAACAAAATCACAAAGACCAAAGTGTAAATAAAATTACCCACTTACCGGGGCCTTGTATCTCTATTAGCGGGCTGGGTGTGGTCCCACCAACCACCATACGTTCTCATCACGGCGGCTTGAGTAAAGTCCCCATATTTCGGAAATATTTTTGGTTCCCCGATAATGTTGCTAACAGAGTAGGAAAAGCTTCGTTGACTTTCACCGCCATACTGCGAGCTGAAGTCAATGATTCCCACAGCATACTGTTTGATATACCTCGGCTGATTCGGCCTCATGATTTTTCACAATTAAGCACAAGTATTTACAAGACAATATATACACAGAGATGAAAAGGGGCTTAGAAGGAAACAAGCAGCTCAGTTCATACTAAGGCAAATCTGAAAATATATTTGAAAAATATTTTAGCTAAACAATTCATACCATGAACTGACCCAACTTGTTGAGAAATTTTAGACACCTATTAGCAAACTTCAATTATAAACAATATTATTAATACAATTAATACTGCAAACTTCCCAAACTAGTTTTGAAACATTTTGATTTAGACACCTACTAGTAAATTTTAAGAAAATGTGCAACGTTTTTATTAAATTTCACATGCAATTGCAGGTTTGAAATTAAACACATAAATTAGGGCAACTGCAACTTCAATTGCACACCGACTCGTCAAAATTACCAAATCCTAATATGCACTAAGAATCAAGTATCACAGAAGTTAATTTGACCTGTAAACTTACAAACATTTACACCATTAAACAAACAAAATAACCAACGTTACTGAACAGAATAAATAAGTAAACTCAACGTCATATTTCAGCAGATTTTTGCAACATAAAATGTTTTGACAATAGTAACGTTGCCAGCACTTGCCATTTAACAGAACGAGTGATTGTTATAACACGTTAGCTGCGGTGTGGACCGGAGCGCTGGCCGGTCATTGCAATCACCTTGTAAAATCCCTACATACACGTATGCCTTTGCAGTAAATTGTATGCTGACGTTCACACCCAGCTCGCAGTTTGTTGTTGTTGTGATGCGGTGTGACGTCACGACCAGCTGATCGACGGTTAAAGGTTAATCCGCAAGAAAATTAAACATATTTTGAATTTTATATTTAATGTTTTATTGTTTGTTTTGTTGCACTTAGAAACATACAAAAACATTTAACTAATAAAGAGTTTTCATTGTGGTTGCAATCAAATTAAAAACGTTGATTGTTTGGTGACTTTACACTTTTAAGTAAATCTGGTCTCAAAACAACGGACTTTTGTGCTAACCGATTCACCAACTTTTATTTGAAGTTTTTTGCTGATTACACAGAAAATATGTAGGTTTATTGTGGTTCATCCATACTGCCTTTATGGTTTGGTCACGCCTCAGCAATCGTTTAGCACCGACTTGAGAACAGCCCTTTGACCTGCATCACCACATGCCGGGTGCGAATTCAGGCAAAAATTGCAGCAGTGCAATGCACCAAAAAACAGATAATTCGAATGCTTTTGTCGCAGTTCAGAAACTTTTGTCATTCATGAGTTTTTGTTACAATGTGGATCACTGGCTATACTGTTGCTTTGGTTTTTTAAAACAGTTTTTAGTTTTGTACTATGTACAGTGGTAAATTTTTTGTACATGTGTCACTGTGTGTATATGTATACCTTGAATTTTAAACATGATTTTTAACACCATCACAGATCTGTTTATAACTCTCATGAAAAATATGTATCACTTGTCGAAGTCGGTGCTTTACAATGGAGTCCGATTAGGAGACCGAGTCATCGGACTACGATAAATATCATGATTCTAAGTCGGAATCTTTTATCCTATGAATTAACCATAATGACGACCTAAAATACTTAGACTCCTCGAAGATTCGGAGTCAGCATTTGGTAATTGTAGGAGATGGGAGTCGGCATCTTAGTAATACTAGGAGTCGAAGTCAGCTTCGTTGGAATAATAGGAGTAGGAGTTAGCATCCTACTTAGTCTAGGAATTGATGTTGGATCTATACCTTCCAACTCCATGACCCTGCACTTAAAAACCATGTGGGCCAGCATGTTTTTGATAAGAGTAAAATTTTTTGTTTTAAAGGTTTATCCCACACGCTTCATATAGGCGGTTAGAAATAATGACAGTGTTAAGCAAACAACAGGTTCCACACAGAATTTNAAGTTTTTGGGGAAAAATGTATTTATGTAGGTCATCAAGCTATTGATTTTGTATTTTTGTAAAGCTTGTAAATCTATTTTTTGCAAAAAAAATTAACTTGAAAAAAATGGTTAATTGACTAACACCGGTCTTTTATTTTCAGGCGTGCAATTGCATTTTAAGATGGATTTTTAACCAGGATAAACCTACTTTATTTGGTGGAGTATCTGGGGCTGTAGCTGGCATTTCATCTTGGTTTTACAAAAGCTCTTCCATTTCACTTTTCTTACTTTTTAAACTTATAGAGGTGAGAACAACAAAGTAGTCCAGTGGAGCTTAAAGTTTGTGTAAATCGTTTTACTAATATGAAAGGAAGGCAAGAGAGTGACACCACTCGTCCCCAATCAGCAAGAATTTTTTAACCAGTGAAGTATTTTAAAATTTTAGGGGAGGAGTTTCCATTTTATTTTCAAAAACATACTTTAGATTTTGTAGGTTTTTCTTATTGACCTATCTAATGCTCTGTACAAAGTTAAATATGAAAAGCAGTTCTACTTATTGTTGTAGTTTTTACATAGTATCTGTTGCAACTAAGTAGACAGGAATGTTACCAAAAACGTTTGAAAACTGACTTAAAATAATGTAAGAACGCAATGAATTTGCAACATATTTGCAGCAACTGCTGCACCCTAAAGCAAATGTTTTTCACTTGGTATGAGTAAATATTTACACCAGAATGGGAAACAGTTCTTGTGTTCAAATTGTTTGCACTGTCTGATTGACCTGTAGCTTATGCAATTGGCTGTACGTTTTATTTTGGGTAGCAGTATGTTTTTATGTGGTAAGAAAAACATACATGCAATATGTGTCTTTAGCACACTTTTGTCACCTTGTTGCTTTTGGCACTCAAATTTGATTTACAAATTCAACTTAAAACCTAATATGTAAACCTCGTTTGCTTTTGGCAATAGGTAGTTTTGAACTAGCTAATACACAAAGGTTAACGAAGGTGTAAAAATAGCATGTTGGTGCCAGCAGCGTTTACTAATGTACATCTGTTGACTAGTTGGTTGCTGGGAGGTGAATTATTAACATAGAAATGCTTTTTAAGCACAGTTTTATTTGAAAAGCTTATTGTCTTAATTTTAACCTCCAGTTTTTTATTAATGAGTTACATTCAGAAACCTGCAAGCCTAAATGATAGTAAAAAATACAAGTCGATAATTTTGCGTTCAACATTTTCTGATGACTAAATAATTGTCCTAAGAAAGATATCCATGTTTAAAAATGTTATACACACTATTACACTGTAGCTTCATTATTTTTCCACAAGCCTGTTTTAATCACTATAAAAGGTTCTGGTTTAAAAACACACTTGGAAATAGTACAAGGTTAAATTAAAGTTTTTTTAATCACAGGAGTTGATGTTCAAAAGCATCGGATCAGGATACTTGCCATACATTCCAAATATGGACTGTTATATCTATGCAATGTCTCTTGCGATAATTCTGCATGTGGTGGGTCATAAATACATGTGATACTTAAAAGATAGTTCGGTGCTCTGCAACCTTTTTTCACGCACGTCACACTTTTTTACATTCAAATCACGGCGACGCACCTCAATCTGCTTTTTGTGCCAGGACAACCTTTTGAAGATTAAAATTTTGTACTGTGCTCTCATAAAACAGCATAAATGCACACTGGGCAGTCTAACTACAATTAGGATTTAGCAAATTGCCCATTTGTTGTGTAACGTTCAAATTGACCGAGGAAACAATGTTTTTGTTTCCTAAAAAAGTTTGCTGACAAAAACACTGCGGTACACCTAGCATTGTCTCCTGGCACACTGGTTGCGGCGTTAGTTGACTGAGTTAGTTGATTAAATAATTCCCATTGGATTTAAATAAATCAAGTTGCTTACTAAAAAACACAATTTTCAAAATACTTTACCCCATTTGAAATGCTGTTTTGTTGCAGGCATGTGTTGAACCTCACAACATCCGACCTGGTTATTGGAATTTCTTAAGTAACGTCAGTGGAAGAAAGTAAGTAGACATATGTAGGCGTGGGCCACAATGAGTGAAACCTTTGTGTTTTATCATGAAACTACAAGATAATGCCTGCATGTACATCATTCTCCACATTTTAGTAAACAATATTGTCATCATAATCATCATGAATGTTTTGCATACAAGTACTGGCTTGTATCCTCCTAATGAGACTTTTATTGTGGGTTCCTTCCTGTAGCGGACATATATTGTTTTCATTTTCACTCTGTTCGCTTTTTTTCAACCTCGAGCTTGTCCATGCCGTTTTGCCTTGAAATGTTTGGTGGATTTGGATAAAACTTTAACAGCTGGTAGATATAAACGTGGTGTTGTGCCATCTGTTTCATTTGACCGCATAGCCCCAGTGGTAACCCCGCTAGCCCCAAAAGAGTAAAACCTTTTGCATGCTTGCTGACACCACAAGCAAAAGGTTTCTGTGATTATAGGGTGACATACCTAGGTTAGATGTATGAACAACTTTCCAGTTGAGTGGAGGTTTTACCCCACTGGCCCCCTAAAATGGGTGAAATTACTAAACAATATTCAAATTAGGTGAAATTTGGAGAGTTAGAATAACATGCCCCGGTGGTCCAATATTTGCTGTGTTTTAACTGTAGAGCCAGGAGAAACAATCATGTCGTAAAAGGCTGTAAAATATTGTAGGGAAAATATATTTTTTTAAATTAGATAACAGTGTACAGAGAGTGTCTATATATGTAATTCACCCTTCTGGTTTTAAAACTATAACATCTAAACTTTCATGCAGATTTCCAGGAATGTTCAGGAAAATGTTGGATTGTTTTGGCACAAATGCATCGACCCTTTACCCAGACTTTATTCCTCCTCTTGACCCTAAATTCACCACATCCCCTGATGTTATCAAAGTCATGGTGGCTAGTGGCAAATGGAGTGGTCGTCTCGTGTGATGTTTCGTCGGTTATCTATGCAAAAAAATTCCCAAACGTAGAGAAAACCTACATATGTATGAAGCACTTTTGGCCGAACAACCAATCAGTGTTTTCTTAATATGAAATTTTTGCAATCTTTTAACGGCATTATTATCATCTTTGCTGAGACAATGTGGGGTTTAAAGCATGGAGTAGTCTGGCACTGAGAAAGTTCTAAGTGACCTGAAGGAGTAAAAGTCACAAAAATGTTGGATTTACTCCTTGTATGCGCCAACCACTTAAAGACCCACAATTGATGAATTCGGGTCCTTGCTCCTTGGTCTGCTTCCATACTTTAAATACACCACCCCTCTTCTGGCCACCTTTTATTGTTACACTTGGTTTACCAAACGTAGGGTTGCCAACTCTGTTAAGCTACAATAAAGGACAAAAAACTTGAGTGACATTTTATCATGTTTCGAAAACACACTGTCAATTATTATTTTAATCTAATGATGACATAAAATATTGGCACTACTATTGCAAGTTTTCTAACATAGATTTCTTTCATAACAAATTGCAGCCTTATTTTGTGAAGATCCTCATCACTACTTTGCTGTATAGTTTTTATTGGTCCTTCGAGGCTCGGTTTGGAAATTGAACCAAAAGTCAAAGCGATTTTAAAATAAAGGACTAATAGTGTTATTTCAAATCTCAATAAAGGACAATTAGAGCTGAATAAAGGACGGTTGGCAACCCTAACCAAACCCGTTAATTTTTTTTCACCTAACGGCTTTTCATAGTTCTAAACCTGTGTGTGTGTCAAATTCTATGCAATTGAAACAGGTATAACAATTTTTTGATCAAGAATCTCTGTTGCACTATGCTTGTGAAAATTTAGTCAACTGAAACGTTGACAAGGCATCGTATGCCGCTTGTCAGTGTGCAAAAAAAATATTGAGAAATAAGTTGGTTACGTGGTACAAACCCCAGATTTTGGTAAGGTTTGTTACAAAAAGATTGTTGTTGCATGTTTAACTTGTCTTCTGGAGCGACATTTGCCAAAAACTGTTTACTCTGTCATCTATGCAATTTGCGCTACGGGCAAGTATGTGTGTTTAGTACCAAGCTTTTCACTAGGGATGGGCCTAGAATATTTGCAAGTTCGACGCAAAATTTAACGATTCCGTCACGGTTAATTTTAACCTGTTGATCGCCCTTGCTTTAAATACGTTTTTTTACGTTAGGGCAACACACTGTAGTAACGGTGTACGAAATATAGACGCTGCTGCCAGCTTGTTTGACAGTACGGCCCGGGACGGTACGTGTTAAGTTGTACGTACCTCGTCACGTAGGGCATACTGTACCTTATGACGTACAGTTACAACATTGGGGGAAAAGTTTTAAAATCCTGCTGGAGAAGCGAGCGAAAAGCTATGCGAACAGGCTGGATATGATCGGTGGAAACTAGCGAGTTCAAAATGACGTTTGACATTTGTGCAATTCTTCAATTAACTGCTTTGTTGGTTGTACAGTGCATACTGTTTTTACCACATGAAAGCCAAGGATGGCACTACGGCGCGGTTCGTGTCGAGTTGTACGTACCACTTATCTATACAGCCCTAGTTCCCTTCTTTCTGCACATCTCCCCTTTGTCTGGTTCGTTCTTACGACCAGTACGTTTGTATTGTTTGTTGTTTCTTATGCTTGTCTAATTTTCAGATTTAATCAGAATAAAACAAATACCTACAAGCAATAGGGTTAGGCAGGCATTCATATTAAAGTGTTCTGTTACTGATAATTCTTATGTCGCCATAAAAAATGTTGGAAAGCCCTGACCTCTTGAACGCAAGGAAAATGTGACCACCCAGCCTTGGTGTTTTTCCGAAATTCGGATGAACATTTTTTGTTTCTGATTCCTCTTTCACCGGTTGAGAGATTCGATAGGAGGCCAAAACCGGTTCAAACCGGGCTTAAACTAGAATATTCCTACAAAAACAGCCCCAAAACCGTATTTTTCTTCCATATTTTTAACCCTCCAAAATCTAATAATGAGCAAGGCTACAGCCTTTGTGTTTTTCCGAAAATCGGGAGACATTTTTCATTTTCGTTCACTCATTCTCAAACAAAAGTTTACGTTTTTGTTCATGTTTATTGCCAGAAAGACAAATTACGTAAAGTACAATTCGATTGTAAAAAAAAACAGCAGTACCTATAACGCAGCACTAACTAATATACGCTAAAACTGTGAAGAAAGATAGTAACGCGGCCGGGGTCGATTTAGGTCGTCAGGGGCCCGCAGCAAAAATATCTTGGGCGAAGGGGGCAGACGTCTATAAAGAGCCAAACATAGGCGCCGGCCCTTGGGGGCAAGAGGGGCACTTGTCCCCCTGGAATCCCTAAAATTTACATTTACCTGCATTACTTTGGTTTTTATTCTTTTAGGTTGTAGGCAAAGCAAAATATAATATATATGTACATAATCACACAATACCGAAGTCTACCTATGTGTGTATGCATGTATTACGATTTTGCCCCCATGGAAATTTTCTGCCGGCGCCCATGGGGCCAATGCATATTATAGAGTTCAATGTTTTTTTTCGAAACAACGTGAGAAAGGGGGCAGAAGACGCGGTATTCTCGGAAACACTTTTTAGGACGCACTCAGAAAGTGAAGGTGTAAGTGTTTTCGTGAATTACCTTCGCTTGTCAACAAAAAGAACAAATAAACTCAGGTTGGAACAGAAGTCGAAATTAAGCATTTCGCATCCTGGCTTTGCGTCCACCTAAGACACACTGGGAACACAATAACTCAAGCCGATGTGACTGCCACTAACACAAAGCAAGATTTAAGCCAAAGGTAGGTGCTTTTCTACTGATTCCAGATCAATTGGATTCAGGGTGGAAGTCAAGTCATGGGTTTGAACCCATGGGAGTTAAACTAACGTTATGTGGACATCCACCAAACTGTAGTTAGAACAGACACTATAAAGGTTTGTTACTAATTTTTTAGCGGTTGATTTGGTTTCAAAGTATGAACAGAAAAGCAGAAGTTAGTGGGAATAGAACCAGCAACCCTATAAGCACAAGGTCGGTTGTGTAACCGCCC
>QXVZ01026885.1:0-18337 GCA_008931825.1 Phallusia fumigata
GTCGTTATCGACAAATGTGTTGCAAGACACATATTAAGTAAATGTCGGTTGAGTCTGATGCAATCTTGTGGCGCGTGTTTTATTTACGCCATGACAGACAAGGTTGCAGCCATGTCCATTAATGCCTTTTCCAGATTAGGACTTTCACAAATTTTTTATGTTTATTGATGAAGTAGGGAACTTCTGAAGCATTATAAAAACGTTCATGTCTTGAAATGAAATCACGTCGGGTCGCAATGAATAATTTAACGTTGGGTTATATAAAAACAAACGTCCACAAAACATTTACTTATTCGAATAGACAAACAAACACATTTTTTGGTTTCTACTTGCAAATGTGCTCTTTAACTTGGCAGGGAGAAATAACGATAAAAGTATATAAGGTTAGATATATAAGGTTAGGTCATAACTAACCCAATGATAGACTTTTAATGGACCATTATGCTTTTTATTCAACAATTTAGGTGTTTTACGTCATTCAAGTCCCAATCTTGTGTCCCTAAGTTTAAGGCGCTTGTTTTCCACTTGGCGGAGTTCATTGCAGCGAGCGCCAGCAATCAAAATGGTCGCCTGGCTTTCGGTGTTGACCGAGCGATAACTCCAAAACGACAATAAAAGTTCCAACGCGCAATAAGGTACCATAGTCCACATTAGGATTACAAAGGAACCTTATTGCTGTTTTTTGCCTGTTCTTTGCCGTAGTTAGATTGTCGCTCGATTTACGGTTTTGCTTTTTTTTTGCTTTTCGACCACTGCTTTAATGAATTCAGTAAAACCGAAAAGTAACGCTTGACGCCGATATTTTTGTAATTCTTAGGATAAATTACTGACATTAGCATGCTTCAAACGTTTCCAAACTTACTTATTAACTCAGGCAATAGCATTTATTGCAATAAGTTTAAATAAAAAAAAGTACGCCGCTTTCAACCATTATTAAGGCAGGTATATTTGTCCCAAGAAAAGGATCGTTAAGAAAACATAAACTTAACTGGGTAAAGATTCAAAACAACATTATAGCTCTACCAATAAAAACATAAATCCTTTCCCGTGCTATAAAAACCAAGCTATCCAACAAAGCACACTGGTCAAAAAATATCAAGTTCATGCTGTGGTATCTTTCACCATACCTGTGGTAAACAGATGTATTCCTCCCTGTTTAAACAGAAACTGGCCACCTGACGACCCCTACGACATTCGTTGTTAGCCGGTGTGTTTTCGACAGGCGGTGGCGTGCTGTACGCGGGCCGCTCCATCTGCAACGCAAACAGATAGTTTAAACCAGTGGTTCCCAGCCTTTTTAATGCATCCCCCCTTTGGCTTATTTTGAAATCCCTCCCCTATTAGTGAAAAAGTGATATAAAGTAATATTAAAAGGTTGTGAACCACTGGTTTAAACTGATAGAAGGGCTTTGGGCCCCCAAGAAGGATCTAGCGGTTTCTGAAACCCCTAAATAAGGTATCCAATTTATTACAATTGAAAACAAGGTGTCTAATTCATAACAATTATTACAATTGAAAATACGGTATCTAAGTTGTTACAAATACACTGATGATGACAACAGCGATTGTCAAAACTTTTGGATTACAATGCATTCACTGTATGGAAGTTCTCAGGGTGTGAGGATTTTAATTCACTGATATGGTTGCTGTACGTTTTTTGCGACCGTGTTTTCGTTAAGCTAGCAACAGGCATTTGTACAAGAAACACACATACTTATATTGTGGAGCTTTAAACTCGACCCCCCTTTGTAAAACTACTGGAGACGCCCTTGGAGATCCATACCGTCCCACACAGAACGGTAATGCAGCTAATTGCTATCAATCAATGGGGAGGTTTCCCCCAGTAATTTCGGAACATCGCAATTTGCAATTTCCCATATTACTCTCGACATGTATCGGTTATTACTTACAAGGGGATTATAAGCGCGGTCCATGGTCCGTTATGCGGTGGAAGTCTAACAGTTGAAACTGTGTGTGCGAAAATTAATCATATTTTCTGCCCACGTGTTGGGGACATTTACAGTTACAGCCACATACACCAAGAGCATTTATGGATTTGTTTATGAACGGACAAGGAATTTAAAATTGAACGTGCAGAATATAAGCCCATTTAACACCCTGAACACGGTTTTACCCATACAGCTACATGGAGGTGTATAAGTTGAAATGAAAATGGTAGACAGTATTGACAGCTAAAAAAACACAAGTAAGTTCCCACAGCGGGCAAGAGTATTTTCAATGCTTGCCAGCAGTCTCTATGACGTCACAAACAATGACGTTGTAAGACCAAAAAAATGAGGACGTAGTTCACAAAAAGGAGTTGTGTTGTACCTGGACGAGGAGGAAAAACGACGACGGGGGGTTATGTGTGTGGGGGGGGGGACAAGCGATAAGACTGGGTTCTCGCAGCAGCAGTAGCAGCCGAAAAGCGAACGCGTTGATGAATCGAGTCACATTTCCCGAACGCGCGAGCCAATCAGAAAATTGGATTAATAACCGGGCGAGCGCTGGTGCAGAGCAAGCAGGAGGAAACCAACGCTATTATTAACTGAAAGAGGCCGGCAATACATTTGTATTCGCCACCCCCGTCTCTCACCTCGTGCCCAGAGCGCCGCGCGGCTCTATTAGTCGGTGCCGATTGCAATTTAGATCGATTCGCGCGGCGCGGCGTTATAGCGACATGAAATACGCGGAACCCTGGCCCGCTTGACACAATGATAACTCATTCCCTAAACTAAACGCCCGCAAGTGCTGTATCACAAGCGGGTAAGCCCCCGGCTCTTTTCCAGCGCACACGTGACTTGGGAACAGCCGAGCGTCATGGACCCGGTCCGCGCCAAAGACAAGTGCTCACGTTTCAGATTTGGGCAGTTAACCCATAGTGGTTGTTTTAAGCCTTAAGCGCTATGTGCAGGCATTTCGCGCAGTGGAAATGTAATTAGAAACCAACGCGGAGTTTCCATTGGTTAGTGAGAAACGTTGCGGACTGCGACAGATTTGTCCGCGCCGCTCAATGGAGCGAAGATATTGCGCACAAATATAGAAATCAGATACGGATTCGTGGTGCGGAAATAGCAAAGCACACGCCCACACCCATACGGTCCACAGATGCAGACGTGTTGAGCAGGCAAATGTGGATACTCTTACAGTTGGCGCGAGTGGAAAAAACCCATAGCCTTTAAGCCATTGCGGTTCGGGATTGCGGCAATGTCTCGAATTCCGATCTTATTGAAATAAATGCGGTTTCAAGCCCCTGCATTAGGAAGCCGCATTATGACTCCGATAGCAATTTGTCTAACAGCTCTGGTTTGTTCTCACAGCGGGGAAGGGGCTCGTATGTTTGCATTCGGGACGAAGCAGCTGGTGACGGTTGGGGGGCAGCCGGGCGCACTGACATTCTGTTGNTCTAACAGCTCTGGTTTGTTCTCACAGCGGGGAAGGGGCTCGTATGTTTGCATTCGGGACGAAGCAGCTGGTGACGGTTGGGGGGCAGCCGGGCGCACTGACATTCTGTTGACCGCTCGCCCGGCACCAAACAAACTGTTTATGATGTCACAATCACTTCCCAGTGCCCGCGCGAGCCACCCATGTTGGCCGTGGGAAAAGGGCGCTGGTTAATTTCCGGGGCCGCCTGATTGCGTTTGTGTTTGTTGCAGGGAACCCGAGGCCACAAAACCATCGAGGAGCATGGACAGTTTCGTCCGTATAGTAAATGGAATTTATTCTTTGCCCGCTACAAGCCGCGCTGTGAATAAAGTGCACGCATCTCTATCTTTACAGTTAGGCAGTAAATAAGAGCGCTTGGCAAATTTTGAGCAAACTCGCGGGGGGCTTGCAAATAAATCAACTCGTTGAGCTGCGCAAGGGAAACGTAAGTCAATCGCCTGGGCCCGCGTACCGTATTTACCCAGGCCGTAAATCGGCGACGATAAATGTAGCAATAATTTCGGAGTCGACTTATTACTGTGTGCGGTCTCTTCAGCGCGTAACTCTAGTAGGGAAAGGGGCACAGAACTGTGCAATCGAAAAAAGATTCGGTTTCTCGACCCACTGCCAAAGGGCGGTCTGGTGAAAGTGAGACATTTCAAAATGGCGACATTTAGCGTGTCGCTTCAAATGCGAAATACTTTCGTGACGCCATTTTGAAACATAAGTGCACGTTTTTTCGGCGACAGCAACTCATTTTTAATTGCGCTTCTATTCGCTATAGCCTAACGCTCGCTTTGCTTCCGTTTTCGAGTCATTCGCGTCGGTTTTCGAGTGACTTTTTCGACAGCGAGTGACTCTACTGTTTCCAAATCGTGAGATCCGCTTCTTAAGCGTTTCAAAGTATTGCAAACTAGAGCCCACGTGGCGTGAACGTAGCAAGGCTTAGGTTGGCTTACGTGGCGAGACGGGTTAACCATTACCTCGCGCACACAGCGCAATGCAGTGTAGTAGCGATTATGAGCACATAAACGGCATCATTTGAGGGCGGTTCGTTGGCTCTCCCTCCCTGTATCCGCGACCGGTGTAACAAAGTAGCATTGTCACTCGCGTTGACATATGTTATCGGCCGCTATTCGGCTTTGTCAAATAGACCCTAAGTGCCAGAATTGGCCCTAAGGCTTAACTTGGAAGCGATGTTATTTGCACTGTCGCGCGGGAAGGGCAAAAAAACTTGAGCTGCTTATCGTAATCCCGATCGCTTATCACTCGCGACCCCGTGACGAAATTCGTGTGACACAAAACAACAATTCCATCGCGCGCTCCTGACGCTTGTGACGTCACAAGGCGCCTGCTCGATTTGTTCGCTAATGGGCAGAAAACGCGAACGAGCAATAAACACCAACGCCCTGACCTTGGCAGCAGGTAAATTGACCCAGATTAACGCTCGAAGTTTGTTTTTCGC
This sequence comes from Phallusia fumigata, assembly GCA_008931825.1. Taxonomy (NCBI): domain Eukaryota; kingdom Metazoa; phylum Chordata; class Ascidiacea; order Phlebobranchia; family Ascidiidae; genus Phallusia; species Phallusia fumigata. The sequence continues at coordinate 4,892 of QXVZ01026885.1, forward strand.
CATCGCACACGTTTTCCTTGAAGGATTGGCGGTTTGACGAATGTGGAGAAAAAATACGTTTTGGTGAAAATTAATATGCGATGTTTTGTAAGTGCGCATAATTTAAAAAGTTTCACATAACGAAAGTTCACATTAAGCGAAAAATCGCTTTTGTCCTTAAGTTTTTTAGCACTTGAACCAAATATTAGGACACAAACAGTTTAGAACTTTGAAATGCAAAACAAGTGAACACCATCAACCAACTTTAGGCAAAATGTTTTCCTGACTTTCATTTGAAGAAAGTAAGATCCTGATCCTACAGAAGTTAGTCGAGTTGTCTGAGTTTAAACATGGAGGAGCAAGCACAACTCGTGCGCCACCGGTTCAATAACAAATGTTTGGATTGTGAAAGTCGTTTAGAAGGGCCCGCCACTCCCCACGCAACCTTGCTGTTTACGTTCGCTCCGCGCTCGTCGCTTATTTGTTATTCGATTGTTTGACAAGGCAACGAAGTGCAGGTTGTGCCCCTCGCGCCGCGCCGCTGCAAACTTTAACAGTCTAACCCAATTCAACGCTGTGTATCCAAGATTGTACGTTGACAAATTGACCCATTTTTTGGCGAATTCGTACTCCACTCATTGCTTCTTCTAATCTGACAGTTTGTGATAAGGCAGCGAATTGGATAAAGTTTTATAAACGCACACTCTGTGTGTGGCTTTTAAAAATGGAAATAACTATTTCGAAATGTGTGTTGTACAAACAAGAACCGTCACAATTAAAGTAACGCTGTTATACAAACACAAGTCAATATATATTTATACGCATGTCTCTGTTCCATTAATAGCCGGTTTGTTTGTGTTTGTTTCGCCAACTTTGGACCGCACATTATAGTTTTAAAATGGGTATAGTTCTTAAAAATAATAGTAAAAGTTTTTACCAATAGTTAAATAAGTTTTTTATTAGTATACACTTGATGATTGGATTCAACATATTAAGCAGTTGCCATTGAACCCGCCTAAGTTCGTCAAGGCGTTGACAAAAGCAGACCAGCACCATTCGGCAGTTGCGGCAAAAATTCGCAGAATACTTGAGCTAAGGTACGCCGGCGCGCAAAAACGCGCCTAACGGGAAAACGGGCGCCAATTTTCCGCCGAATTTTTAAGCCCATCCTGGGACATACGAGTCCGTTGGATAAGCGGCGGTGTCCAATGACACATTATTAGAACAGTGAGGTTTTTGGCAGCTTTAAGTTGCATAGCGTTTGGATCATCACAAGTTTGATGTCTTACCTTGTAGGGAGGCAGTTGAGGCGATGTCAAACTGGCGGTGTCCCACTTGGCCTGCATTGGCGCTCCTGTAGGCATTACCAACATTTAAATTATTTGTCGAGAAAGTTTTCTGCAAATAATAAAGGCCTCTGAATTAAGTTACCGCTACCACTGTGCAACGAAAACGTCTGCAAAGGCAGTAAAAACACAAAAGGTGCCGTAATTTGTGTTGGCACAAATTCACCGATGCATTTATCACCCGCTAACATAAGGGGAGCTGTCGAAAACCTAATACTCTTGCATAACAAGTGCTATCTAAGCTGACCTCTGGACAAACTAAGCAGCTTGCGAACTGAAAATCAACTGACGAACGCAGATGCGGTCGCGCAAAAAAATCGCAGATCTCAGATTCTCGAAATCTGTGATGAGCGTAACGAATGTGCATCGCTTCCTTAAAGTTTTTTCCATCTGACCTGGCCGCGTGCTCGCCAGTCTGACCGATTTGCCCACGTCTCTGAGTCTCGAGCGCACAATCGGACCCGAAGCCTCGTGAAAGCAGCAAGTTTCGCGACGCGTCTCGAATCCTGAGCGCGAATGATAATCGAATTAGTGGCTGCGACTTACGGAGCATTCCCTCGATGTCCGGTCAAAACCAAAGCGACAGGCAAATTTTTAAGTTTCAATTTTCCAATTTGTAATTTTTTTCCAAATCGCTAAAAATTTGAAATTGAAAACATTACTTTTTTGCGTAACAGGCGTTGATCGGGGAATACCCAAACCTGCACAGGGGGAACATCAGCCACCCCTTCCACCGAAGTCAAGTGATACAAACACACAACAAACAAATTAAGGACCCCCGGTTACCAACACCGTTAGTCTAAATGTTCACTGCCTGTCAATGCTAAACCCTAGCATAACTGGGTCGACGTGTAAAAAAGAGCTAAAACTTGCCGCTCTGACCACAAATCTGATTGTAGCAGGACATCTGAGCGACCTCTAAGCTTACCAGAGCACGTCGCCTTTCGTTTAGTTTTATGACCCTTGCGTAGCGCATTTCAGCTGCCGGAGCGATATCGAGCAAAAAAATGCGGCCGTCTGTTGGACAACTTAGAAAGGAAACAGTTCTTCTTTGCCATACTCTGCCACCAATGCATTACCGACCTGGCGGGCTTCGCGGGCATTAAGCACTTTCCTTAATACCTCGCCATTCCGTCTCAATACCTAATGCTTTCCGTGCATGTCCAGCGCCCGGCCATACTGCCGGACATCAAACAATCTCACCTCGGGGGTCAAGTTGCGACCATGTTGGTGCGGTCTTTAACCAGGCTGGGTGTCACCGCTGCCAATTAAAGAATTATCGCAAAAAAGCATCGATCCAACCTCCTAATTACGTCGCCTTACTAGCAGTAACTGTATATGCCTAACCTCGCCCTTGCAACCAATCTGACCTTTTCATTCAGTGTTATTTGTCCTTGCTGAATGCAACTGATCTGAAAACGTTTTTATAAAGCGTTTTTATAAAGCTTACTATTAGAAATTTGCGCCAGTAGTTATTTCGGTTTATTTGGGTCAAAACAAGTTCCCAAAAGTCAACAAATTTAGAGTTCGTGTTAATAATCAAGTACAAGCGCGTTCGCACCAACTTAGATTCCAAAACTTTTTGTTTGGCACATCTACGTTATGTGAGCAACTAATTCGAACCTCAACTCAGGTGTTGGTAAAACGCAAAATAGGTAGTTGTTGAGTAACACTAAACAGAATAGTCTCGGTGCGTTCGATTAGCACCCGCTCCGCTCTGCTCAACAATAAAATGGAGTTAATTCGCCAACTTGTGTCTCTTCGCAAAACAAAAAATCTCAATAAACGCGCACCGCTTCATTCTCTCCCCACACCCTCGCTCCGAAACTCCTCCGCTTGTTTCTTACTTTCTCCTGGCGCTCGCTGGCTCCACGCTTGTGCGCGGGTCTCAAAAACCGAATGCGTCAGATAGAAGAACGACACAAAACTGGTTGTTTGTTTATATTGCAGTAGCGCGCAATATTGCTGGAAACGGCGTGGTTTGTTGATATTAAAGGGTATTAACGGTGCAAGCGAACAGGCAGCTACAAGCCAATAACAGCATGTTTACCATGAACCCACCAAGCGTAATTACCTTCGCCCAAAAGCAAGTAATTATCCAACCCATTTCCTAAACCGAGCGGCGTGTGCTTCTGCATGCAGCCTCGTGGCTGATTATCACTTTGCGCTGGGTTGTAGCCCGAAAACGCGGGGAGGTGCATGGGCCGCAACAGAATGTAAATGCATCTGGCTTCCGATCAAACAACGCGTGTTGGGTTTAGATTGAGAAGGGTGCTGGTGTCGCGCCCTTCCAGAAGCGACAGTTTCCGAACAATTGATCACCGATTTAAAAGCGCGCCTGTCTTTTCTCCTCTTGTCTGTGCCGTCACAAGTCTTCATTGTTGTATATTTTGCATGTTATCACCCGAGTGCTGGTATCTCGTTACTTCAATACGGCTGAATGCAAATAGTACTTTTTGAGCATTGACTAATAACAGCCCCATCTGTTTGTCTTTTAAAAGAAAGTGTGCTCAATGTATTTGCATTTTCGTTGGACGAACAGTACAACGTGGCTGCGAATATAATGTAATCGGCTGATTGCTTTTTTGTTTTGTTTTTTTGTAAGCAGAAAAAAAGTATCCACTTTTGGTCGATTTGAACTAAAAATTATGATGTCTGTCTGCAAAAGTTTGATTTTAAAGATCAGATATAACATGATTTAATGCCAAAACGTTTGATTAATGATGCATTTCGCCTTAAACAACTTTTGAGCCTGTATACTTTTGATAAAAGATAAAACATATGTACAAAGAAACTGAACGTAATAAAATTTACCGAATGAAAATGTACAATAACCACAACAGTTTTGTTTTCACAACATGTATGTCTAAACCTTAGACTTGGCATTGACAAAATATAAGCATTTATTTAAATTGCTCGAAAATTTTGAGGTATCTGCAGTTTGATGTACTTTCGCTGAAATTCGAATAAAACGTTTTAGTTCCGGCCTTCAACTGTTGCAACTATCTTTCGCCGTCACGCATTGCAAGTATAGCGATATGGAACACCAACAACAAAACAATCGGGTTGAAATCGCGATGCGCCGATAAAGAATGCCCGCATTCATATCGAGGCTTATGACAGCTCGGTCAACAACCAGCGCAGCAGTAACCGTCAAATATAAACTCCAGCAGCGTCCGTTAAGCACAAACTAACACATTTCAATGCGGTTTCACGGAGCCGGGCCAAGTTTACATTGGTGGCGGGATATTAGCACTTATCAGATTTCAAAATCTGGCCTAACAGTAATCGACCAATTCTCCCCACCTGTCGTTCTATTCTGCGGCCTGAAGCACCGACCGCCAGCTCTCACCGGGCTTATGAGATTGCAATCCCGATAGCTGGTTATGTTGTGCCGCTTGCCAAGGCTCTGCGATATCCACTCGGATTGAATACTTGTGGGTGTGATGCTTATCGTTGCGAGTTTGACCCGGCCGCCGTCNTTAAACAAGGGGTTACCAGGTACCCGTGATTGTAGATCTGGGTGTGCTGGTGGTATCATGTTTGTTGTCAAGTGTAGGAAACAAAGGCATTTGCGAAGTCTTTCTGCGTGTTTGGACAGAGCAAACAGAGACAAACTAAAAGATTGCGATTGAAAAACAAGGAATGTGTACCTATCACCTGCAACTTAAATTTGAAAAATCAACGCAAAAAAGTATGGCCGACGAAGTCTTGGTTTCAGATTAGAAGTAACTTTTGGTGTGCAAGTCATTCACCAATAACTCCTACCAAAAGATATACATATTCCGCAAAAAATATAAGCATCTTCGGTATCTATTTAAATAGAATGAAAGATGTATATTTAGTTTGACTTTTTAGTTAAAAACATAAGTTTTCCAAGTTATGTCGGAGCTCAATTGTCTGCCGACGGTTTATTGTATCACAACGAAGACGCCAGTTGGTAATTTGCAAAACGTGCAGATTAGTGCAACGCAAATTGCACGTCTACCGCCCCAAGCGGCAGCAAAATGTTTAGATGTAAAATATGCCACAATACAACACTGAAAGCATGGTAACTCAAATTAAACAATTACTCCACTCATGGATGAGCATAAAAATGGTGTTTGCAGTGGGAAGAGTGGTTGCCAGAAAAATCTTTTCAGACTGCCCCTTACCTTTATGTTTATAAAGGTCAAGATTGTCGAGAATGGCCGTAAAGTGGAAGAATTTGTGCAATTTTGCAAGTTAAGAGAATGGAGTCGGCCAGAAAGATAACGAAACCCTATCTGTATGGTTTTAAAACCGCAGGGCGTTTTCCAAATAACTTGAGGAGATTGTTGCAACATATTGAAAAAAAATTGGGCCAACGCCAAGAATGCTAAATGAAGAAATAAAGGGTTTATTTTTTAGATGCTTAAATGGAAAGATTGGATTTGCTGCAAAAAACAGTAGATTGCCCTAAATTACATGCGCTGCAAAAACTAGCAAATCATCGCTAGAATTGAGAAATAGAACTTTTCAATGTTCGTTTTATCTGCGCCGATCAGTGTTTATTTTCTGCATGCAATTCGTCCCTCGATAAGGCTATCGCGGTGTTCTGAACACAGAAATCCTAAAGTCCTCGCCCCAAATGTAGGTTACATAACTATTTTTTCACTATCTAATGCGATATTTGCATACGGCAGGGGTAGTGGTTAGGCGAGATATGGGGACTCGCGTTCGTTGAAATGAAAGTTCAAATTTGTTATGAACCAAAATTTCTATCTTAAAACCAAATTCGTTGCGGTTCTAAAATGGCGCACATTATGTTTTTTGACCCTTTTACACGTCGCAACTTCTACTCTAAATTCAATTAAATACCACCGTTAGTATTTAAACTTTTGGCATTTGTAAATATAGGGAAACGTGATTATTACACTGGGTAATGAAAAAAGGAAAAAGGTGCAGTGCTCCCCTTGTTTACATGTAAACTCGAAGCTTATACAATTGACGGTTGCGAAGGGTTCGGGTAAATAAATCATCCGCAAGTTAGTTTGCAAGAAAAAGCAGATTTTCACCTATTTGAAAATCTTTAAATATACGTACAGCTGACAATACAATGTTATATTTTAATCAGTATTGTGATGACGTTTGAACGCACAGCGGTTATGCAAAAGTCATTACCACCGCCATTAAAAAACAACATGAGTTTTCAAAAAAGTCAAAACCTTGCTGTTTTGGGGGGAAAATCGGGACAAAGTTTCTAGTCTTCGGCTTCAAACAGGTTTGAAGGTTTGGTAGGTGTCCAAAATCAGTTTGGAAGTGAAATATTTCGGCAAAAACCTAAAACTGGAATTGTATTCGATTTTTTTGTCTTCCAAACAAACGCAAAACGACCGAGGTCATGGGCGGCGGCATGTAGGGGCAGGAGAGGGCGCTTCCCCCTCCTGGATTCCAACCCCCCTTGGAATTTCTGCGGGCGCCCACGGCCAAGGTCTAGTGTCCAAAAAGCTCAAAAACAATTCGCTATTTAATCCTACCATCACGAACAAAATGGGACCTTCGGGCAAAAAGCATTGACAAGTGAACCTTGCACCGCGTGTTGTCAAGCGTCGTAATCTTGGCCAGTTTGACAAATTGCGACCACGCCCACCCGACACACCGTCGTCTGTTTATCATCAGTGGAAGCCGCTATTAATCAACAGCAAACCGCACGGAATGATTTCTGCGATGAACGTCACTTCTGTCCCAGTTCGGTATGTAGGTTACATTATTGTTGTTCAATCTTTTTTGAAGGATTCTTATCATTTGCGTATTTTGGAACTTTTTCATTCCTCCTCTACAACACAAGAAGTGATATAAAATAATATTGAACGGTTTGAAGCCAATACTTATCATGAATAAATTAACTACGATGTTAAAATTAACTACTGCGTTAGCCAAAGGAAAAAATTATTTAATGGTAAATAGCCCTTTTTATACATAGCAACGATTTATTATGGATACCAAAGGGCAATTTACAAACTTTTCCTTTGTTTATGTACTAACATAGCTGAAAAAATGCAAGTTACAATTTGCAAGGCAAAAATGGGTTTCAGCCCTAAAACGCAGATGATAAAAAGGATTAAACAGTCGCTACCATTCAGGTTGACAACATTGTACAATGATGTGTATTCTGCATCCTAAAAGGAGCGCTGTTAATAAATTTATATCTTTTGGGCTATAATATAAGCTAAAAACTAAACTAAACTAAACATCCAAGTTTGTGGCAATTTTTACCCGAAAATGTGTCACACGTATCTAGCTAAGAACCAAATAGTCGTAGGAGAAGCGTTGTAGGCAAATGACAAAGTGCATCAGTAGTCGAGTATACACATTCTGTCACGCGATTTGAGATTCGCGGTGGTATTTTTAGCACTGCTAGATTTTCGACAGATGACCCCCCATCTGTTGACAGTTGTTAGTCAAAGAGAAATCGCCAAAACCTGAATCACAAAACGCGAATTTTGCAAAACAAAATAACGATTTCTGGCTCAAAAAGGAGAAGTTTCCGGTCGCTGGGCAACGTACGTGCGTCATAAGCGATATGTTAGTTGTTGTAAATGCGGCCGAGAAGTCAAGATCAATAAGCAAGCGTGAATTTCTCTCTGCATCGCGAAGTTAGAGACACATCGCCGAGCGAATGGAGACCAACGACGCACCCAAAAATAGACCCTGCCCAAAAGCCACCACTACGGAATGTAATTGCGGTCATGTTTTGGGGGCGAGGTGCATTTCTCCTTACTCACCGAACAAAGGTCAAATTGATGTAGGGTGCTCATGTTACCATCAGCACACTGAGAAACAAGATTACTTTCAACAACAAGAGATCGAGACTGGAATTTAAATCTGAAAATTTGTTAGGGGTCAAAAGTTTGAACGAAAGGAATGCAAGCGTTGGTTTTGGAGAAAGGTAAAGTCAATGCAACAACTTTTATGTCAGAAGTGTTTGCGAAATTTCTCTGAATTTTACTCAACCTGCCATTTTATACGCGGATAGTTTGTTTGAGTAAAATATTTTTAAACAAGTTATTTTAAAACCAGATAACACGAAGTAATGTTACCAAAACTTAGCAAGTAGAATTTTAGGGTAGGACTATTATTTTTCACTTGTTAAATACACACAAGGAAATGAGTGAAAGAGTTTCGCCATCTTATTTGTTTTCAATAATTGTTGCAAAATCGTAAAATAAAAAAATACATCTCGAACCATGTAGTTTAAATTGCATAACCAATGCCTATCAACCATTTTGCAAAATTAAAAACGGAAAAAAATTAGCAATAAGCTCTAATACAGAACGAATCAAATCTGTCTTCTCTGAATGTATTTTGGTTGACCGCAGGAGAATGTTCAGATTAGATAACTTTTCTTGCTCCTTATCGCCGTCTAGCGGTTCAACCATGCACCGCCTAAAATCCCAGGAAATCAAAAGATGTTCAATTTCTTTGTTTGCGGGGGCGTGCAAGACGCTTTTGAGTCTTGGGGCTCTTGGTCACACACCTAGGTGCATAATGCCTACATTTTTTGATCTGCACATTTCGCGCGTACCTTGTGCACATTTTTCTACCTGCACATTGTGCGAAAAAGGTTCGCATCCCCGTCTCCGTTTACCCGCTGGTGGTTTGCTGTTGTGCCGTTCGATCGCTACGACTTTATTCATTAATCGAAACAACATTAACTCCAAACTTCCAACCGAATGGGTGGAAGGTTTCATCAACGTTCGTGCCATCAAAGTACAGTTGTCACTGAACCCCTTTCGTGGAATGTAGAATTCTCTCTGCACGACAAAGCCATACCACCCAAATCTTCAAACGACTTTTACATACGACCCAATCTGCCGACTAAAGACAGCTTGGATCTTTCTGCGAGTGGTTGCGACTGCCTTGTGCTCACAAGGTTGTGGGTTCTAATCCTGTGTCAGTCGCTTGTTTTCCTAAGCAAAAAACTTGCTCCAACCCAGTAAAACCCCAGGGGTTGACCCAAAATGAAGTCGCCAACTTCAAAAATTGGAAAAATCAAATACAAAATGATCGTACGGAACTGCAATGAGGCAGGCAGCTGACAGCGGACTCATTGTGAGCATAACGCATTCAGGCGTTGTTCCAATGTGACAAACATTGCATACAAAAAGGGTCATCTCTACACATCTGTTGGTCCAGATATCTGTTTGTGTACTTTTAGTTGAAAACGTTGGCACAATTAAAACGATTTATGCCGGGAAGAAACTTATATTTGTCAACATTAAATATTTTACAATCAATAAAGGTTTGTGTTGCGGTCTCAATAAATTAGTGTAACTCAGGTTTGTCTAATTTTGCTTTCCACATAATCTGCTGTGAAATATTTCAGGCAATTTGCATAAAAAAGTAAAACTACAATTTAAACGTATGTTTCAGTCTTTCTTTTATACACAGTGTAGCAGCCACTAACCATCTGTAATATTTTGTTGCACCAGTAATAAAGTATAGTGATAATTGGTCCGCTAAGATGAAAAACGACCTTTGCCTCAGAGATTGCAAACAACATCAAAATAGTTGACATTGTAGAGGTGTGACACAAACAAGGTAGAGATAACAAAGCTACTGCTGTGCTTGCTGGGGTTCAACTGCGGGAGCTAATTTGCCACAAGCTCCAATCAATCTTGTGATCAGCTTTGCGAGAAATCCTGGGCAGTTTGGATTTCTCGACATTGTTTCTGCCACCACTCTCAATTCGTAGAACACCATCCTGTATGCAGTAAAGGCAGTAAGTTTTTTAGGAAGCTCATGGGGTTGAATGGATGCATTTTGTCCAATTAAAGTCTTTAAGGTTTAGGCAATAATAAAAACGCATATTTTTAGGCCTGGTCATACCTTGAATATGGATTTCTTCTGGAAAGATATCGGTATTGCAAAAATTTGTAGTACAAAAATGGTGCAAACAATGTCCCTCTCCCCCTGAAACAGTCGGAGATTTAAATGGCATCATTAGCTCTTATGACCAAATGAAATATTTGCTTTATAGACACTTAATTGCCTGTTAAAGTTGGTATTCTGAAAGTAATCTTCTAAAACACAAAACTACAGTTAAACAATCTCACGTTATCAGCATCATCAGAACAGTAGGCATCAGCAGAATCTCATTAAGAGCTGTGAATCGAAACAGTACAGCTTGGTTCTTTGCAACATGGTTGATGACTTTCCTTGCAAGAGGATATGAGTTAGATCCATGCATATCAATTATTTGGCGAGTGAAATTGCTAGCATGGAGCACAGCAAATACAACGACTGGCATCAAAGCAACTGCAAAATAACAGATCTAGATGTTAAAGATGAAAAAATGTTAAATTCAACCAAAAGTTGAATACTTACCAACTAACAAATTGGAAAGTTCTGGGTGACTTAATTCATTATATAATTCTGTTTTTAAAATTATTATATTTTGAGAGCCTGTGGGTTAACCAAATGGGTTAACTGGGATCAAATGTAACAGTGCACAACTTTAGATCCACTTGTACAATGTGTGCAAATTCGAGAAAAACATTTTTTGTCCAGGCGGTCATTAGAAATGAATGAATGTGAAGTTGGGCCCATAGTAAGGTTATAATCAGTCAAACCAGTTTAACACTTTTTATATTTTAGTCCCCCAAGCTATATACCGAAACAAGTTACATACTTGTGATCGGATGGCAGGACAAAAAAATCATTGAGAAAATTAAATAGTGGCAACTGTCCTCTTGTACCAACAAGGCCAAGTGTTCTCGGGAGAATCGGAATTGTGGAACTCTCTGGTGTAATCTCAACGCACAAACAACAGCATTGGCAAGCATGGCTCGCTGAAAGTATTGGCCCATTTCAAAAGCACTGGAAACAAGATGATTTAAAATTAATAAAATAACAAGGTATCTGTTTACATGCCCAACTTTGCAGGTAAAACTTAAAAGTTTAATTTACCTGCAGAAAAACATGTATTGGATGCTTAGGATTACAGCATACCACCTCATCACCCACATAGCGGTATTGATTTTCTTCGCTGCCATGAAAGCCTTATAAAAACATGATTTTGAATTTTTAATTGGAGATGTTTCATGGCTTACGATGCAGTAAGGAATTGGATACATTAATCTACAATGTTTGGTGCAATTTAACAACAAGCTTTAGTGCTGCATTAATGTAGCATTTGCGAATTAGGCAGTGGAACACTATAATTAGTTTAACACAAACTCCCAAAAAATTGTTCAAACCGTTGCTTTACCAAAATTGATCCGGCGTCTCTTGCTTCTTGTTGAGCAGTTGCATTCTGCTCTGGGGTACTGTCCGACATTTTTACTTCTGAATCTAAATCCTATATTGTGTGATCGTCAGCTAGCGACAAAAACGTTTCCGAAAAGTCAGAGAAAATGATCTTCAGTTGTCACACAAAAAAATTAAAAACGCAACGAAAAGCAATAACGCTGAGCAAATTTTCGTCACTTAAAACACAGAATTCAATTTTTTTACCACAAACTATGGCTGTGGCCCCAAAGTCGTACGCCCGTTGAAAATACCCCTCTTCATTAATTACTGAAACACGCCGGAACAAATCTATCGAAGTTTCCAGCAGCGAATCGTGAAGCGCGATCTACCATGCGCCACAAAGGATGGCGTAAAAGTACTTCAAATATAAAACAATGACATTGACAATAAAAAAACAAAATGCATGAAAAGTATTTCGTTTGTAAATTCTTTGTTCGCGATCTTTTCGATTGCCCACGTGGTTGTCCAATTTAACGGCATTAAAAACAGTTCAACTTGAATCGGGACAAAAAAACGAAACTCCGGCTTTGAAGATTTTCGGAACACCCATTTACCCTAACATTTAATCAGGAGGCTAGTATATTTTTTCAACCTCAAAAAACAGCCTTTAAGTATTCGTTTAATCGCAGATATTAAGCGGTGCTAAAACCATTTGAGCGAATAGCTCACGAGTTTCCCATCTGCATTAGCAGACTGACTATATATTTCCATTTGTGAATTGTCAATGGTAAATTGCAATATTTTTTTGTCTGTTATTTTTACTGGGAGTTCTGGATTTGTAGGCGAATTAGCTTTTTCAGCATATTATATTTGCATTAAATTGTATCTGCAAAGAATGTCTGGAAGTTTTTATTTTGCAATAGTAGGCCATCGAGACAATCCAGTATTTGAAATGGAGTTTAATTCTTCTTCACGAAGCAGTGAAGCAAAGGTGCATCCTTAACATTTTCTGTTCATTTTCATCTGAAGTCACTTAACTGCATAAAAAACTAGCAAATTTTTTAACATTGAAACCCTAAGCCAAAGACTGTTGAATGATTTTAATGTGATAATTTTCTATCACAGAGAGACGACCATAAACATCTCAACCAGTTCATTGCGCATGCAGCTTTGGATCTGGTTGATGAGTACATGTGGAACACCAGCAGTATGTATCTGAAAACAGTGGACAAATTTAATGAATGGTATGTACATACTTTCAGTGTATAAACCAGTGATATTGTGGTCTAAAAGTTGGCTCAAATGCTCATTTAAACCAAACAATTTTGTTTCATTGGTTGTAACCTGTGTTTCTCTACTTAGGTTCACTTCTGCATTTGTAACAGCAAGTAACATGCGATTCATAATGTTGCATGACAGTAAAAACGAAGATGGAATCAAGTCATTTTTTCATGATGTCTACGAAGTATATATAAAGGTAAAATGCCTAAAGGACACACTACCTATCTTAGCTAACGACGGTACATAAAAGAAATATCGTTTTTGCTGTTTTTGTTCTGTCAACCCTTGGTTTTTCCTACTTGGCCAAGAAAAACTCACATCTAAAGTTGTGCACTGTATACATTTACCCTAGGTGACCCACCGGTTAACCCATAAGCCCCCAGTACAAAATTATAATCACTGATTTTTTTGTGACATGAAAACAGCATTCAATGAATCCGTTCTATGAACTCAACTCTCCGATCAAGTCCACAGCATTTGAGAAGAAAGTTCAATTTTATGGAAAAAGACATCTTACTGGCTGAAAAATCGAATGCAAGGAATGAAATAACTAAATCAGCTACAGTGCTACCCAAGGTGGATTAAACGTGCAAAGGACCTTAACCTCACTGTGTTCAGTCGAAACATC
>QXVZ01026890.1:0-32162 GCA_008931825.1 Phallusia fumigata
CTTGTTACTACCGATCGCTTTTGCTTCTGTCGCTCAACCCTTCTGTCTGTCTGAAGACTAGCTTGACGCAAGAACCGTTTCCGACAGTCTTGTATTATCGTTTCCGATTCCGAACGAAGGAAAGCATTCCATTGAGTTGGAATGATTCCAATGGAATCGAAATGCGAAAACGACAAGGAAGAAATGGAATAGAATTGAACAGAATGCATTGAATGATTGTGTGTCACAACGTACGTAAATATATAGTGGTAAAGTGACAATGACGAATCAAGGTGTTAAACATGATGCTATCGAGTGACAAGTTGAAGCGATGAAATACGAAGGTGTGATATGAAACACAAGGTCGCACAGATGTTAATGGCGCTTATGCAAATTCTCGACACGCAAAACTCTACACGTGCACTACGATCAATATCGGTATGAACAACTTTTGAATATTACAATCTGATCCATGGGTGCCGACACGTAGGAGCGAAAGGGGTCACCTGCCCCCTTCTGGAATTTCCGAAAAATGTACAAGTGTTCGATCAACAAATCGCATGAATGANTTACAATCTGATCCATGGGTGCCGACACGTAGGAGCGAAAGGGGTCACCTGCCCCCTTCTGGAATTTCCGAAAAATGTACAAGTGTTCGATCAACAAATCGCATGAATGAAAAATAATGAGTGCATTAAAATTTGCCCCCCCCTGGAATACATTCTGTCGGCGCCCATTACCTAATCCCCTATGACAGGCCCCAACCTCTACGACTTTTAACAAAGGTAACAGTTGTACAAAAAACCTACCTATGTGGAAAATTTGCATTTTTTGTGCCAAAAACAGGGTATTTCCAACCAAAATTCAGACTTTTCACATAAACTTTTTTACATTTTTAGAGTCAGTTAGCTCTAACATGCTTTGATTTTGTTGTTTGTTGCGGTTTGCCTTTACAACAAAGCAAAGAAGTTTTGTAATGGTTATTATTGTCAAGATCCTTACTATTGCACTTTCTATCCTAACCAAAGATAAAAGTATCCTTCTTTGTGTACATCAAATTTAACTTCAAAGGAAACTGTCCATGGTGGAAAAGTGCAGCGCAAACAGAACCAAAGCTGGCTCAGACAACGCAACGCGTACACTGATTAGCTGGATTTACAATTTACAAACATTCCAAAAGCAAGGGCAAACAGAGTGGGTGAAAAAGGTAAGTTAATGTGGTTTTTGAATAGCAATTGCACTTGGTGTTTAAAGCCGCAGAAAAATTCAGGAAACAACCAACATCATTTCTCTTGCACAACTTCTGAGTAATAAACTTAGTTTTTGTCAGTATCATGGGTTTTGTTTGAATCACTGCAGTTTGATTTTATTTCTGTGGCTGCAAAATACATGATTGCACTATTTACATGTTATCCTGGTTTATGAATTTAGGTATACTTACAGTACAATTGACCTTCCTGCACATTTACATAGTTGTGTTGGATCCGCTTCATAGGAACTACAAAGAAACAAAAATATGAACATTTACTTTTTCTTCAGTATTTACACATTGTTATTTGAATGATGTTATTTCATACCCTCATAATGTGGGTTCTTTGTATCATCACAAATGCTTGCTTCATCTGAGGTATCTCTTTTCGGGTTAACCGTGTTCTCATAAATATGGCCATTGTTAGGTTTATCTAAACAAACTAGGGTTATACTTTCAATGTTTTGGTTTAACAGTATTATTTGGTGTTTACCTTTATTTTTTTGTATTTTGACAACCAAAAAAGTTCCAAAAGCAACAAGAGCAATGAAAGCAACAGCACCAACCACACTTGCAACAATTATCACAGTCTGGTTTCCATTTCCACCAGGTGTATTTGATTCCTTGAATATTTGGAACTCAACAACAAGATCATTAAAACCTTCCATTGGTGATTTGATTCTTAACTCATAAATTTCTGTATCTGCTGATGTCTGAAGAAAATGATTTAACTGTACATAATGGAAAGAAAATTATCGCAAATAACAAACCTCCATTATAAAAGTAAATGTTTGCTTTGTGCTATCATTTTCATCAGTTGTTAAAGAGCAATCAGGACAAGCAACGATGGTGCCTATAAATAAGAAAACCATAACGAAAAGTATCACATGGCATATGCCTTCAAAACTTCCTACCATTTTTAGTCAAAGTATAGTGAAATGAAGGTGGATTGGATGTAAACATAACAAAGCAACTGCGATTGAACAGTTTTTCTGATTGACAATTTGTGTGACTTTCAATTTCTTCTGGCGAATCTGTGCAATATTTTAGAGGTATATTTTATCATTGATTAGTCAATCAATAAAACCTACATATCACATTTAAATAATATTCATTTGTGAAGTTTCCAAAAGCATCACTGGTTTGGCACACATAAGTCCCCAAGTCCAGTCTAGTTAAATCTGTTAAATTCAAAACATTGTTGAAGAGATCAATTTCCCGCATTGGATCTGGAATTTGCCATTCAAATTGTGTGTTGAGTTGAACATAATATTCAACTGAGCAACTTAATTCAACATTTTCTCCTGCTTTTACAGATGTGGTGTTTTCAAAGGGTTTAGTAACCTTGGATGACCCTGCAAAAATAATTGTTTTTGGTAATTTTACCATAACAGGTAATCAAATATTTAAGCTTACTTTCTGTAACCACTGTAACATTAAGTTGTGAAACACTGCTACCAGCAATGTTACTTGCTTTGCAGGAAACTAATGTTGTTTCTGCAAAATTTTGAGACAAGACACAAGAACTTTCACTTTGGACAGTTTTTCCGATTTGAAATTCACACTCAGCTGGTGGATTTGCTTCACTTGAACAGTTTAAAATTGCAGTTTGTTCACCATCAAGGTAAACACCAAATTCATTTTCAACAAATAAACTACTTGAAGTAACAGCCATCTTGCCAAGATTTGGTGGATCTGCAAAAGTTTTTTTAGCAAATAGTTTTTTTTAGCAAATACTAAATATAAATGACATTTATCACTAACAGAGGACATTGAGTTTAATTGTGTTCTCTAAATGTGCAAATTGATCTGCAGTGTGACATGTATAGTTGCCACTGTCGAACTTTGAAATATTATGTATGTTCAGAATTGCTTTGGTCAGATCAAACTCATGCAAATTTGTTGTCACATTCCATTGGAACAATGTGTTGAGTTGGTTTTGGTATTCAACACTGCACTTGAGTACAACATTATCGCCTTGCATAATTGTATCACCCCCAGAATTATCGAATATCCTCAGAATAAACTACGTTTTCATTCTGATGTAAAAATTGCTATATGCACATCATATGGCAGATCTGTTCATGGATACTATTACTTTTCCATACAATATACTGTAAGATGTTAGGCTCACTTACACTGCACATCTAGAACAATGACTTGCGATCTCCCAAGTGTGTTATCATGATCTGTATATGGTGTGACAGCTTGACAAGAAACACTAATATTGTTGTCTTTGCGTGTAGAAATAAATGGTACTTGTGCGTTCTAAAAACAGGTTTATAAAAAAGATTAAGATTGTTATGTAAGTCAGTAGGCATATTATGTAATTATTAAACAACTTCACAAAAACTCGGTTAATTTCAAAAAGGACTTTCATCATGGTTGATAAAAATACCTTGCTTTACTAGCATAAGAGCACTTGCAACAGCAGGTATGCAGATGCACCTAATTGGTATAAAAGTAGAACTATGGTTGAAAGCTCCTTCTATTTCAATTAATCCTTTTTTAAGTGTTAGTTTGCTACATGTGGCAGCAAAACAGTCATTGAGCACCTAATACAAGTCATCTTGTGTAGGCTACTAAATACTTTTTTCACAAAAATCTGTATTTCATGCATACATATGTGATAAAAGTTCAAGGCTGATCAAATAAACCATAGATGACAACAAAATACCAGGTTTAATATAGATTTTTTGCTAAAATATTTGATTGCATAACATTTTACCTTGAAAACATTTTTGTAAATACTTGATTCCAAAAAATATGTTGAATTGGACCCAACTGGATATTGATCATTGTATTGACACTTTAAAAAATAACTTTTGTTTTCTGTTAAGGTAAATGAAAGCCCAGTTGATTCATTAATGAAAAGTATTGGAGTTGGAGCTGCAAAAAACAGTGATATTAGCCCTCTCTTACCAATGCAAAGTTAAGTTGTAAACATTTTTCATGTTTAACATAAGAATCAACCTTACCAAACCAGCATTCAACCATATTTTCGCGGTTCCATTCAGCAGTTGACAAACATTTTGTGTTTCTGTTGTTTGCTGGGGTTCCACTGTTTGTAAACAAACTTCCGTTATTCGTACAAGTAAACTCTCCTGGTGTGTCATAAAATCCATTTGGAGCCGACACAGTCACATTATGGCTCACTGCTTTCGGACAATCTGTCAAACAAAAGCAACGTAAACCAAAAAATGTCGGGCCTTATTTGCGCTGCAGGACACTTGACTCGATAACCCATCATTTTTTCGGTGTCCTTGCTGTTTATGAAACCTTTTAACGATGACGAATTGATGAAGTATCTGCTGTTCTACCTTTGACGATTATGGAAAATAACAGTACTATCCTGTTATCGCCCCACCACCCCAAAATATTACACAACAATGTATTAAAGCTAGGAAATGGTGGGGCGATAATAACAGAAAGTACCAAATGACGATTAAACAATTACTAACCCACAACAAATCAAATCATAAACTTCCACAGACCCACGTTTCGCTATCAGCATAGATATTATAATACATTATAATATCTATGCTATCAGTGTTGCGTTTGGTAAAAGTATTTAAAAAACTGCCCGGGTGCAACACGTCCACCATTTTGGGAAAAAAAACTTGAATATGTTGCATCGTTGCATAGCATGTCAAACTCAAGGTTAAACCAAACATTAAACTTTGTGGGATATAAACTGTTCGGCGGCATGCGACATAAAAAATTGACCGATAAAAGATCGGAACTCGACAACAAACGCAACCAGTTAGTTAACGCAAGGTAGCGACACGACATACAGTTGCTAGGCGTGCAAACGATTGGACTTACACTGTACAGACAATCCAACCTCTCAATCGTTTTTTTTTATTTCTACAGTAGGTTAAGTGTCCCGGAAACAAACCCCGTAAATGCAAAAACAGTGGTGTTAGGACCAACAGCCAATATGTTTGCACTTTACTAAGTTACAATAATTCCACACTAGCAGTTTATTATTTTGACTGTATACACGTAAAAAGTGACATAGCGCAAATAAGCAATGTTAAGCAGATTCGGCCTGAGATGTTTAAAGAATTTTGAATGTTATATTTAAAATAATTAAACAAGTACATATTGTGAGATTCGTCTTTACCTTTATTAGATTTTAAAAGGTGTATAGTGCCCAATATTGTCAATTGTAACGTTGCCTTAATGGGCTAGGCTCAGGCATAGAAACGAATCGTTTAAATTTTCCCAATATGGACTTCATACCTTTAATGGTAACATTCCTTGTACTTATTACACTTGTATCACCACTACCAAAAGTAATCATGCTCTTGTCCAAAGTGAAACTTCTAGGTAACGTTACACCAAACGTTGTATTGAAGCAAGTTCCGTTCCATTCAAGTGTTGAGTATAATCCGGATGTACTAAATGAGTGAACGATGTAATGTGGTGGGTCGCATGCGAGGTCACACCAAACATGGTTTGCTTGATCTTCAGAACCATCGTTAAACGAAACCGTCCATAA
Organism: Phallusia fumigata; assembly: GCA_008931825.1. Lineage (NCBI taxonomy): Eukaryota > Metazoa > Chordata > Ascidiacea > Phlebobranchia > Ascidiidae > Phallusia > Phallusia fumigata. The sequence goes on from QXVZ01026890.1 coordinate 5,733, forward strand.
CAAGCTAGGTCGAATTTCCCCATCAGCAATGCAAGTGCTGTACCAATACATCGTTCCATTGTAGTTTGTCGCCCAAGTTGTTTGAATTGGATACAAAAAATCATCTAAATATTTAACGATTCGTAGAGGTATTATAAGATTCGTTGTGTATATGATTTGAGTTGGGTTTATTTCGCTTGGTGAAAGAAATCATAGCGACACAATTGCACTAAAACAATGGCCAAGCCGGAAATAGCTGCGCAACGTTAGACGTTATGAGGCGCGAAAAAGTGAAGGGCACAATTGGTGAATCAAAATTGTAAGCGCTGCAGCTACACCGTCATTACAAGGCGGTATGTGGCGGGGGCTCACATCGGAGGGGGATATTTCGTAGAAATTATTAAACTTTTGAAGTAAATTATTTTTAAGCCCTTTCGCAGCATGGGTATGTTTATTGATCTATTTTCGTATTTTTTTCTCAGTAATAAACCCGTCTTTCATAATATTTAAATTTAACCCCAAAATCACTAACCGGCTGCGCATGTTTCAATTTCAAAGCTTACAAGATTCAATTTCAAAGCTTTTCTGTAGGTTTGCCCTTTTTTGTCGTGGCTCCTAATAAATTAGGCCTACATACCTTTAGATGAAACTTCAGTCAGAACCAAAGCGAAGACCATGAGTAGTACAAAAGATCGACTATGCATTTGGGAGTTGTCACTTCTGCAGATAGGCAATGTGGTAACAGCCTGCTACATTCAGAACGTTGCGCAATGAAAACCCAATTGCTGATAAGCTTGGGGCCAAAAGAAACAAAGATACAATTTACAAACTGCACGTTCTGCTTGTAATTTTTATAGACCCTTACATTTTTAATTCAATTTTTTTAATTTGTTCTTTTTATAAAACTGCTTTAAACAGAACAGTCGTCTGTGTTAAAGTTGTCTTGAAAACCGCTGGTAAAATGTAGGCTATTTCTGTTTTAAGCTGCATATGCTGTAAATGACTGAAACCTATGTTGCGTGACAACCATTATTCAAAGCGAAAGTACCTGATTTACGTTTGTCCAATATTGACACAAATAACAATCACGTCTTTATTGCAGCTTAATTTGTACTAACACACATTTTTCAAGGCAAAGGGTATTTTTCGCAAACTTCAGGATCGAAAAGGTTTAAACTGCTGGGGTTTGTTTAATACATTGACAAACCGATTGCGTAAAATCTTCTTGTTATGTAGTGTATACTTGTAGACTATTGTTCACCCAACAGGGTGTTGACTACAGAAAAAGTTTTTTTTCCGAATAAATTTTTGTTTAACTTAATTTCCTGAAAACAAATTTGATGTAGCCATGGGCGACTTTATCTATTTAACAGTTGTGCTCATTACAAACCGTTTTGTTATTTCCAAAACCTGTCATTTCTGCAACTTTTTTGCTGAGAAGTAGTTATAACTTACATAACGTAGTTATGAGGAAGTTATGTGTCGAAATAAACCATGTTCGAACAAAGCAAATGATTTTCTTTAATTATTTTAGTGCTGCTATTCTGTTTAACAAACGTAAACATTTTTAGTAATTATATGTTGTTAATTTTGTCATTGAAAGTGAATTATTCATGCGGCAATATGAAGTTTTTAATGGAAACTTTTGCGAACAACAAAAACGATAAAGATCGTGTGATGTCTATACACAGAAGTCACACAGCTTTGTAGAGGCATTTCTGTCTAATTGCATTTTTTATTTGGTTCCCCCTCTTACAACAAAAGTTATCATTTACATAACCACATTTTTATTATATACTGCAAAAATATCTTTAACTGTGTCAACAGCAAAATGAAAATTTTTATTCAACACTGCGAAAAAGCGTACATCTTACAGAACAATGTTAAGCCTAAATTAAACATGCATAATGATCATTAATAATTGTAAAAATATGTGACACATGAGATAATTTATATTCCTCTGCTACTATTTGACTTTGAAGGTTCGCTTGTCAAAGATTCCTGGCGCATCATTTGAAATAAATAATTATTGTCAGAGAGTGGGAACGGTTTTTTATAACAATCTTCTACACTTACCTTTCAAACCTTTTGGTCCTTTGCAACCGCAACAATACGAAATCGAAAGAACTATCGAAACTAAAACAACAAATCCAAGTACAGCAGACCCAATGATGCAACCTGCAAACTCGCCATTTTTGAGCACTGCGAACAAAGAAAGTCTTATATAATTCACTTTTGTTGCCAATTGAAAGTCGGTCCAATCTTATTTCAACCTGAGTCTATCAGAGGTCACACTTACCGATTTTGCTCGAAAATGTCGTAACCCCCGGACCCTGTGTCGCGTCTGTGAAAAAAAATATAGTTTCCATTAAACAAAAATTTTGGTCGACTCTTCTGTGCTGAATCGTTAGATTCGTTCTTTTTTGCGTCATATGGACGTGGTTGCGTTGTAAAGGTGCATTTTTGGTCCAAAGTCGTTTAGACTCGAACTCCAAATATGTTGACGCGCAAGAATCGATACCACTGCAGAAAAGTACGTGCTTGTTCGTGATGGACTTGCAACTAGATGTGAGGAAAGCAAAAAAGGGTCGAAGTCAAGCGCTGCGGATCTATATTTATGACTGACAGTTAAATAGCCGAATAGAAGTGAAAAACACAAGTTAAACAATTCTTTTATCGCTGCTCTACGGAGATTTGCCTCACAGACAATGCAGACACGAGAAGCAGTTGATACTTGTCTGGGCAAAGTGTTTTTGTTTGGTTTGGAAGTTGGAGGCAAGAATGTTACAGCAATATTTTTAACAAGTTGGTTTTCTCTTTGTTTCAAATTTACGTTTCAGCTAATTTATTTGCAAGTAGCAAACGCCATTGTAAAATAAAATTGTGTATAACGCAAAAAATCTTAACTAAAAACTGAATACCAACAATTTTACAAAACGAAAAAGAATTCTAAAAAGATTGTGCTAATACACAATGAGCGCGATATAGCTTACTAGGCATAATAACAATACAAATGTTATACATAGACCTGGACACGTTTCATTCCAGACTCCATTTTCAAGACAAACTGCTGAACCTGTGCCATTGGTACAGGTAAAGATAAGGTTTTGGTTCAAATCGATAAATGAACTCGCAATATTGCACCCTGTACAAGTAATGTCATCCGTAGTGCATTGTTCTGAAACAAATTATACAGTGGGTCGTTATTGATTCTTTTCACATATATGTACTAATATATCATTCTTTGGCAAATCGATACCTGTAGTGTTGGCCGTGCAGTTTTTGTTCCAAACTCCTGTATTTTGACAGAAAGCTGTGCAATTTCCGTCTTTTTCGCATGAACATGTTAGTGTTGAGCCAGGATCAACGTCAGATGGTGAAGCATTGCAACCACTACATGGCGCGTCATCAGTAAGACATTTTGCTGCGAAAATGTCCAAAAAGAGGGTAATGAATTAAATTGCGCTTGAATCGTCATGTTATTAAAGCTGACAAACAAATATCACGTGAACATCTAGTGCTAAAGAAATATATCCGGTAAGTGGCGTAAGAGATCTACAGTTGCTCACTGTAACGAAGCAGTTTACTTGACTCATCAAAAACGCTTTTAACTCGTTACAATCACAAATAAACAAGGCATAAAATTATTTATTGTTACAAAGGCTCTGTCTTGATAGGTTTATGACACATTAACGGCAATATCGCAACATCGGCAAGGTTTGAAAATAAAGATTTTAAATGTCGACACATCGATGATCACATAACGGTAAAGCCGTTGTCATTTTTGAAAAGATCACAGTTTAAGTTAACTAAAAGCACAATTTTGAAACCTTCCCAACTTCCAGTGACTGCAAAGGAACCATCTTCCTGACAAATACCAGTTACATTGCCAGCATAACCGGAAGCAAAAGGTAATTCTGTCTGACAGCCAAGAGTATCATCGTCAGGACAAATTGCATTTTGAGGACATTTAGGACAAACTGCAAATAAAAACAATCATTAAAACAGACATGAATTGATACATGCGCAAAACCTACGACAAATCCAGCAACAAAATTGCACTTTTTATAGCTCTTAATTAAACTTGTGATTTGGGGGAATTTTAAACTACTTGCTATTTCTGCCAGTTTTCGAACTCACATGGTTCCACCGCAAACGGAACAGTATTCAATAAGTTTCTTCCGGTATCAAGCACAGATATTGATGTCTCTTGATCAGATGTGTGGGTGACAAAGTTGAGGAAAAATTTTCGTACGTCAGAGCTGGTAAAATGTTAATACGTTATTTTGCAAGTAAATCGCTACTGTTGGAACAATGTACAAAAACAACTACTTTTTTGTAAGTTATTATCAGAAAAATGTGTATTGGCGCTATTAATCCTACAGTTCTTTCTTATCTGTGTAATGCAAAAAAAAAAACGATTTGTAACAATAAGATATTAGTCATTAAACTATTACTTAGTAAAAGCTTACTTTAGCGTAAATAACATTGTTTTGAAGCGTCATTATTTTAAAAAGAAAGGCAATCTTTCCTCACCTGAGTTATACTTTTACGCCTGCTAACAACAGACAATACGTTTGTACGAGTTAAATCCAAAAACCACCTGGCAAACTATCTGGTTCCAGAAATAGATTTATCGTGTTGCATTTACCATGTGTGTTTCGCACCGAAATAAAACTGCATCTTGGCGCACATCTCCGCATGGGCAACATATAAATCAGGCTAAATCAAAACCTAAAAGCTAACAATGAATTACTTGATAGATAACCGCGATGTCGGCCAAGGAATCGGTTGCCTAATGTTTGTCGCGTACCTAGTTCATGTAAAGGGCGAACTATGAATAACAAATCTGATTGCCACCTAAAGTTGGCCTTGACATCTTATTAACTCATACAATATTTTTCTTACCTCACTATTATTCTGTTCTCGTAAGCTGTTCCTGGTGTTTTTGCGCAAGCACTTCTATCCGAAACAAGTTGACATTGAGCCACTTCCTACAAAATTAAATAGTATTTGATTTTGGCCAAAATCCATTTCGCCCATTTTATCAGTTTAATTATGAACTAGCTATACCGTTCCATTAATTTCCCAGTACATGTCGAACGTATTTCCAGTCAGTTCGACTGAAAACTCAGCTACACTGTCCCGAGAATAGCATCTTTTCGTTGTAAGAGGTACACTTACTAAATCAAAAGAAAAAATCGGTGTCAAAATTAACTATAACTTAAAACTGTATTACCAAAGCTGCTGCACAATTCTGTTTTATAGTTAAACGTAGATTATTGTACAATCGCTATAAATTATGACACTAACCTGTTTGAGCCCATATATCAAATAAAAAGCAAAGCATTAAAACAATTAAAAGTTGACAGCCCTTTTGTGAATCCATTTGACCATCCGCTTTGATCCCCTGATAAAATTTCCTAATTAGATCTGTTATCTCCTGGTAATTATTTGCTGTGATATCACTTTTCAAGACTACTACGACACAAAAATGAAACTTTTACGTTTGCAAGGTAACAGTTGGTTAACACCAGCCAACGCCAGACAAAGCGTAGAGAAAAAACTGACAGGGCTTTGAATCGGGTGATCGCGTAGTTTAAGTAAACATTGGAAATAAACAGCCCGATTCAAGGGATAGCGTTTTAGTTTAGCCCAGCCAGTCATGAGAGTGCAACAATCGAACACGAAGAGAACTATAGCAAGTATGGGTACTAAGATTGAAATATTTGTTTTTATGTTGTGGATTTGTTTTACTTTGACAACATGCACAAGTCGCGAAACAACACCCGCGAAACAATACCCAAGACAAGTATCAAGTAAGATCTTTAACAATTTTATTGACTCAAATAAAGTAGAGGTACAAATGCTTAAAACATGTGTTAGCAGATTTATGTTGTACGTATAAACCATAAGTCACTTATACGATTCGTTAATGTCAAAACTTTTTCCTGTGAGTGTAATTTCCTTGCCGCCACGTTTTTATCAACCCGAAATGCAATTACAAGCTTGTTTAACCAATGCAAACCAGCTTTACAGTAACTTTCTCGTCTGGGCTGACTCAATTTTTGGTTAAATCTTAAAAAATTTAGGTTAAATCTTTTATTGTAATGTAAAAATTATTACCAGCGTAAAGGTAAGCTCTTGAGACGTAAAGTATTTGAAATGAATTAGGAAAACTTACAGGTAGAAAACCAACCTGACATAAATTTGCGTAAAATAACCGACGCAAACAAATAAAATCCATGCATTACAATTATTCGATATACTGTATTTTAGATGATCTTTTGCATCCAATTCAAACAACTTGGGCGACAAACTACAATGGAACGATGTATTGGTACACCACTTGCCTTGCTGATGGGGAAATTCCACCTAGCTGGACATGGACGGTTTCGTTTAACGATGGTTCTGAAGATCAAGCAAACCATGTTTGGTGTGACCTCGCATGCGACCCACCACATTACAGTGTTGACTCATTTAATTCATCTGGATTATACTCAACATTTGACTGGAACGGAACTTGCGTCAATACAACGTTTGGTGTAACGTTACCTAGAAGTTTCACTTTGGACAACAGCATGATTACTTTTGGTAGTAGTGATACAAGTGTGATAAGTACAAGGAATGTTACCATCAAAGGTATATGAAGTCCGTTATATAAATTCAAACGATTCGTTTCTATGCCTATGCCTAGCTTATATAGGAAGCGTTACAGATGACAATATTGGGCACTACACCTTATAAAACGCAATTTTGTGAGGTAAAGGCGAATCTCACAACATATAATTGTTTAATTATTTTAAATATAACAAAATTCTTTGCATGTCTCAGGCCGAATCTGCTTAAACATTGCTTATTTGCGCATGCAAGCATGCAAGACTATGTTTGGTTTCCCACGCTCAAATTCATTTTGTTTAATTTAAGTAAACTGCGATCAAAAGAGGTACACCTTAGTGCAGAGCTTCCCAAGCTAGGGGTTGCGACCCTTCATGGGTCCCGCAACTCATTTTGGGGGTCGCGACGACATCAGGTTCCCACAACGTGTTGCCTATGTACAATTAATATTTGATTTCTGGTAGTTGTCTTCCAACAATTAGTATGTTTTGAACTGTTTTTATTTTGGTAAACGTCGCAGGATAATTTAAGACGTTAAAAGGGGTCGCAGATCTAAAAGTTTGGGAACCACTGCGTTAGGTCATGTATGTTTTCGATAATAGGTTAAAGAAATAATTCTGTAAGCTGTAAGCTCTCTGCTTTGTTTAGAAATCACCGAAGTCATTTGTTGGTAAAAAATGCACAGAAAAATAAAAACATTAACGCCTCATCCCCTTGCACCTCCATTGTTAACACACAATAGCGAGAGCGCGACTGTTCTGTAGAGTGCTCGGCTTATGTTAAGTTCACGGGAACAAATCGAACGTTTAAATAATAAACTGCTAGTGTGGAATTATTGTGTACAAACGTATAATGACTGTTGGTCTTAACACCTCTGTGTTGTATTTACGGTTTGTTTTCGGGATGCTTTACTGCAGAATACGAAACCCGATTGAGAGTTTGTGTTGTCTGTACATAGTTTGCGAACCCAATCATTTGCACACCTTACATTAGTGTCCTGTGCCGCTACCTCAACCTCATGTCAACCTATTTGCGGGTCAAAATCGTTCAATGGCCTGTTGTCATAAATGTCACATGCTGTCGAACAGTTTTCAAATGAATAATACCTCATTGTTTTATTGTGTAGTTTAACCTTGAGTTTGACATTCTATGCAACATATTTTAGTTTTTTTTTCAAAACCACAATGTAGTGGCAGGGGCGTAGCCAAGAGGGGGTGGAAAAAAATTTCAAGTTGTACACCTCAAATTTTTGGGCTGCCTCCGCTCTTGGGTAGTGGACATGTTGCATCTTGCATGCAGGCAGTGATCTAGCTACTTTTTCCAAAAGCCACACTGATAGTAATGTCGAACGACGGTCGTAGGAAGATAAAAATTTGATATTTTTGTAGGTTAGTAATTTTAAAGCGTCAGTTACCTTTTCAGTAGAACAGCAGGCTTTTGCAGCGCAACTAAGATCCCACATTTTTCAATTACGTTTCTTTGGTTTAACAGAGTGTCCGAAAACGGTGGGCCATAATGTCACTGTGTCGGCTCCAAATGGATTTTATGACACACCAGGAGAGTTTACTTGTACAAACAATGGAAGTTTGTTTACAAACAGTGGAACCCCAGCAAACAACAGAAACACAAAATGTTTGTCAACTGCTGAATGGGATTGCGAAAATATGGTTGAATGCTGGTTTGGTAAGGTTGATTCTTATGTTAAAAATGAAAAATGTTTATGAAAAACGTTTATAACTTAAATTTGCATGGGTTTGGAAAGGTTGATTTTTTATTTTAAAAAATGAAAAATGTGTGTGGCGAACTTAACTTTGCAACGGTAACAGAGTGTTGATATCACTCTTTTGTTTTCAGCTCCAATTCCAATACTTTACATTAATGAATCAACTGGTCATTCATCTACCGTAGTAGAAAACAGCAGTTATTTTTTAAAGTGTCAATACAATGATCAATATCCAGTTGGCTCCAGTTCAACATATTTTTTTGAATCAAATATTTACAAAAATGTTTTCAAGGTAAATGTTTATGCAATCAAATAATTTAGCAAAAAAAATCATTTTAAACTGACATTTTGTTGTCATATATAGTTTTTAATTCATAAATATATATATAGTTTAATTCATATATAGTTAATAGTTTTTTAATTCACCTTTAATTTTTATCACATGTGTACGCATAAAATTCAGATTTTTGTGAAAAAAGTGTTTAGTAGCCTACACAAGATGACTTGTATTAGGTAATGACTTGTTTGCTGCCACATGTAGCAAACTAACAATAGGAAAATAGGATTGTGCTAAAATAGATGGAGCTTGCAACCATAGTTACTTTTTATAATTGGTAAGGTGCATTTGCTAAACTGAGTAATGCCTAATTACAAAGTATTTTATCAACCATGTTAAAAATTCAAAAACATACTGGCCGAATAGTTCTTAAAAGTGACATGCTTTATTCATCAAACATTTCGGCAACAAATCATGCCATCATCAGTGATACAATAAGGTACAATTTGGGCCAGTATATTTTTGGTTAGAATTATGAACAGATCCGTATTTAGTGTTCCATGATAAAAATTGTTTTTGAAATTAACCAAGTTTTTGTGAAGTTGTTTAATAATTACATAATGCATAATTAATCTTTTTTCTAGAATACACAAGTACCATTCATCCCTACACGCAAAGACAACAATCTTAATGTTTCTTGTCAAGCTGTCACCCCATATACAGAGTTTGATAAAACACTTGGGAGATCACCAGTTATTGTGCTAGATGTGCAGTGTAAGTGAGCCTAACATCTTCCAGTATATTGTATGGAAAAGTAATAATATCCATGTACAGATCTGCCGTATGATGTGCACATAGCGATTTTTACATCGGCAAATATTGTTTATTCTGAGGAAAAGTTTCTTTTAAACTCTGCACAAAATGTTACATTCCATTGTTTGAATGATGCGAATCCAGTTGCAACCTGCTCAGTTTATCACAATGGCAAAAATGTGGAAAAACAAAACACTGATTGTGAAATTACTGAACTTGTTTTATCTTCAAGCAATGTTTCCTGTTGTGTGGACAATAATATTGGAAGTGCCCAGTCCAAAGCATTGCAATTAATTGTTGTTGAAATCCGTAAGAAATGTTTAAATAAGTTTCACTTGTACTTTTACAAATTGGTTAATTGCTTTCACATTTGATCACAGGAAAAGTAAACATCGATAATTGTGGGGGAGATACAATTATGCAAGGCGATAATGTTGAACTAAAGTGCAGTGTTGAATACCAAAACCAACTCAATACATCGTTCCAATGGAATGTGACAACAAATTTGCATGAGTTTGATCTTACGCAAGCAATTCTGAACATACATAATATTTCCAAATTCGACAGTGGCAATTACACATGTCACACTGTGGATCAATTTGCACATTTAGAGAACACAATTGAACTCAATGTCCTCTGTTAGTGATAAATGACATGTATATTTAGTAAACTATTTGCTAAAAAAAACTTTTGCAGATCCACCAAATCTTGGCAAGATGGCTGTTACTTCAAGTAGTTCATTTGTTGAAAACGAATATTGTGTTTACCTTGATGGAGCACAAACAGCAACCTTAAACTGTTCAATAGAAGCAAATCCACTAGCTGAGTGTGAATTTCAAATCGGAAAAACTGTCCAAAGTGAAAATTCTTGTGTATTGACCCAAACATTTAATGAAACTACATCAGTTTTCTGCAATGCAAGTAACATTGCTGGTAGCAGTGTTTCACGACTTAATGTTACAGTGGTAACAGAAAGTAAGTTGACCTCAATTAATTGAGATGGTAAAGTTGCTAAAAGAAGTTTTTTTGCAGGGTCATCCCAGGTTACTTTGCCTGTTGTAAACATCACATCTATAAAATCAGGAGAAAATGTTGAATTAAGTTGCTCAGTTGAATATTTTGTTCAACTCAACACACAATTTGAATGGCAAATTCCAGACCAGATGCGGAATATAAATCCTTTGAATAATGTTTTGAGCTTGATTAATTTAACTAGACTGGACTTGGGGACCTATGTGTGTAAAACCAGTGATGCTTTTGGAAACTTCACAAATGAATATTATTTAAATGTGACCTGTAGGTTTTCTGTGCCTAAAGGGTTAACTAGTCTACAGAAAAATTTAAATTCAAAATATTGCTTAGATTCGCCAGAAGAAATTGAAAGTCACACAACTTGTCAATCAGAGAAACTGTTCAATGGAAGTTGCTTTGTTATGTTTACATCCAACCCACCTTCATTCCAATATACTTTGACTAACGATGGTAAGAAGTGTTTATGTCATATGCAATGTGATACTTTTGTTTTTATGGTTTTCTTACTTGTAGGCACCATCGTTATTTGTGATGATTGTATTTTAACAACTGATGAAAAGGATAACACAACCAAGACATTCATTTTTATAATGGAGGTTTGTTGTTTGCGATACTCCTCTGCCATTCAATAAAAATTGAATTATTTCCCTAGACATGTGCAGATGCAGAAGTTTATGAGTTAAGAATCAAATCAACAACTGAAGATTTTAATGACCTTGTTGTTGAGTTCGAAATATTCAAGGAGTCAAATACATGTGGTGGAAATGGAAACCAAACTGTAATAATTGCTGCAAGTGTAGTTGGAGCCTGTGCCTTCATGACTTTGTGGGTGGCATTGTATTGGTTACGTTGGAAGTGTTTAAATAAATCAGGTCAGTGTCACTTGCATTTTTGTTTGAAAGTTTTTCAAACTCATTTTCTGATGACTGTTTTTATCATGTAGATGAAGACTCTCATTGTTCGTGTTCTAATTTGTATTCGTTTTGCAAAGAAAAGGACAACGAACGTTCCACTGCGGATGATAGACAAGATTATTGTACGTACCGTGGTGTGACATAATGAAACCCTCTTTGTCTGAAATTATTTTCTGAACAGATGCAAGGAATGAAAACGAGGAGAGAATAAACCCGATATATGGTGCCAGTGGCGACCCAGATGCTCTAACTGATGCATATGCTGTCGGTAATTTGTGGGAAAAGAATAGAGTGAAACAGGGGTGCACGGTATGATCGCGCCGTGCGTCCAAACTTAGTGCCTCTGAAAGTAATTATTTTGCGAAACTTAACGACCCCTTAACCCAACATTGGAACTGTCGTCGTTGGTAGGCTAAACGCAAGATGTTACTTAAAGTTGGTCAAAACTACACCAACAGCATGAATATTTCTTTTTTTCTCAGCCACTGATGACAACCACTGTTTTGATGTCCAGGACCAATATGCAGCTGTAGATAAAACTGCTAAACAGCTTAAAAAAGGTTAGTAAAGTAGTAGTTTAACTTGCTGTGTGTATAAATGTCATTCGTATGACATATAAAATGTATATGTGTGTAAGATTCGTATTCTCCGGATGATATATCTGGTGCGTCTAGCAACGAAACAAAAAATCCTTAGTATCGATCGATTTCCGGCAAAGGTGTTGTACACTGTTTTAAAGATACGTTTGATCCACCAATTGTGNTGAATTTCAAAAAGTGTCGGAAATCGACTGCAGCTTGTTTGATAAAACTGTAAGTTTTCGTTCATAATTACCCATGTGTTGATATTCAATATTATGGCTATAATCTCGCACCGTATTCAGCTTAAGATGTATTGTCTCTTTTAGCTGCTTAATGTTGGTCTTGTTTGACGTTTTGTAATTTGTCCATGCGATCCACGTATATTATCACTTACAGTATCTTTTGTGACAACATTTCCACCTTAGGGATCACGTTGTGCTAATGCTCATGTACCCATTCGTTTTCGTGGACCCATTGAAAAATTTCAAACTCATTAGTACAGAGTTTCACCTAAAACGTTTTGTAGCCGTTCATGTTTATTATATTTGTTCCAGTGTCGTGGTTAGTATTTTCCCATATTTTAAAATGTGTCACTGTGTTCGCCGCTTTTTATAACCATAATGCAATATTATATCGGTAGGTGTTATTCTGTTCACATATTAGCAGTTGTTGTCTTGCCTTTTTATAACCGTAATGTAGTATTATGTCCAATAGGTGTGTGTCTGTTCATCATGTTGGCAGTTTTTATCTTGGTTCGGTAAAGTTGCTTTTGATGTCGAATTCTTTGTTTTTGTATCAATGTTGTTATTTACTATCCAGTCTATTGGTGGATTTTCAGTTAATCTGACTCCTACTAATTAGAATGTTGCCATACGTCGAAAGGTGGTGAACTACACAGACTTTTAAAAGGATTTCGTTCCATGACAGATGACAGTTGTGTATTAAACAAAACGTTAATAATTTTCAAAATTTGAAGTAGTTCGAGAGCTTTCCAAATACATGATAAGACGGGTCCTAATAATAGCATTAAGATAAAGGCTCGTAATTAGCAAGGCCTTTGTTCCAAACCAATCATAATAGCCCTATATTCACCGGTGAAGAATGGACCATGTTAAAACGTACATTAGACGTTTTACTGCATTTAGAGCCGATTGTTGATCCTGTTGCCTACAAGTTTATTTGTTTCAATAAGCAAATTTAATTTCAGGTTTAACAATGATTGTACATTATCTAAATAATTGTTTAATTCTGGCTTCGTATTTTTAAATTTGCCACAAAAAATGAAGAGGTTAAAATAACCCCAGGTAACATACGCTGGTATATGTTCAAACACATATACAGTGTGTTGACTTTCCCAGACGGAAACTCTGCTCACGAGTATTCGCAAACTAACAACACTGCTAAAAACAGATGTGAGCCACTTGACCTTATCAAGGTTATCATCGAAAGATTGTGGAAACAAACAGAGTTAGGTGACTTTTGTGTGCTCGCACGTAGGCATTATGTCGGTTTAAGGTGGATTGCAACGTATGCGTTGATTTAGTTGGTTATTTCGAAAGGAAAATTTGCATACAAGATGTATGGTGAAACCCGAAGTCATGATCACAAACATCGTGAGGACTTTCCGAAAACCGTCTTGCCGACGTTTGTAGTAATTAACACAAACGGATGAATTGCTGTTGGTTCTAAACGTACACGTTTTAAGTGATAGGTTACTATTTGTGACATTGGTTTGCATGAAATACCCTCTTTTTAGATACTACTAAAATGCACAAAAATAACAAACTCATCCGTTGTGTAAAAGTTGTTTTTCGCCAAAATAGTTTTAGTTATTTTGTTTAAAGATTTTGTGGGTATATTCGTCACTAAGATACTGTTCGATTTTATGTTATTTTTAAAATGAGGGTTACTAGCCACGTTTAAAGTCACCTTTGATTCCAGTTAAAAATGTTGCTCTCATTTTCACCTAGCGGCATACAAATACAGCACAAGAGTAAGTTAATCGTAATGACAATGTTGTCGATTTGTAACATCACAAATCTAACTTGTATTTCAAACAGACTTTTACATGCAGATTGTATTGGTGAGGAAAAAAAATTAACACGAATTAGCACCAAAAATAAGGACGACTGAAAAAAGGGGTTTTACCAAAAATACAGAGACATTGCAGTGTAAGAAGCAATCAACGTTCAGGTTTCATTTATTTCTAGCAAATTCCTTCTCGTACTGGTCACGGAAGTTGGTTTTGCGCTTGCTCATTTTCACTAAGTTTAAGATAAATGCCTGAACTTCCTTGCAAAACTAGGCTTTCCAACAAACTTGGCAAGCTTACAGTGCCTTGATTTCTGTTGTAAATCAGAATGTGTTTGTTTGATGATGTCACAAAGCTTGGAAGCAAAACATCTACTATGAGATGGAAAGAGTTTCCATTTTATATTGTTAAACTAAGACAAAATGAGGATAAGGACATTTCGTAGAAATAAGGACAATAATATTTTCTAACACGTTGCTGTCCAAAACAAGGACAAATCTTAGAACAAGGGACAATATGGTACACCTGCTTATATAGTTCTGGCCAAGCGTTTCGTTCAACACGAATAGCCGTGGACCTTACAACCCGTAAATCGTGCAGTATCCACGTCACTACAGATAACAACAGCAGCTTACCATGCCACCAAGCTGGCAAATCAGCAGACATTCTTACTAATCTCGGAAAAGAGAATCAAGACAATCAACCTGCAACACAGGTATTCACACACCGAACAACCCGCCCTACTTTTCAATAAACTACAAACCCAGTGACCGGCCGAACCACCCACCCCTCTTCTCACCCGCTTAAACAACACAGCGGACCACCCATTATTTGCTGGCACCTAAATATCACTGTATTGTGCAACGGGACCTGTTTATCCGGTCATTCACACCTTGAATTTTTGCAAGCAATTTTTTAAGATTATAAATGCAAAAACCGGAATGACAGCTTTTAGGGATGATTTAAAACTTTTCTTTTTGACCACCTACTTTTAAACAACAGTCACAAAAAATTCTACAGGTTGTTGTGTGTACCTGGTATGTAGAACCACGAGGTCCTCTATTAACATTCCACGGGGTGTTTTGTCTTAAATTGTGCTCCAAGCCTGTCAACTGATTACACTTGCCTGGCATGTTTACAATTATTGCCCGCGGAAATTGCACTAATTGACTCGCCGCCATCGTTAAAGGGGGATTCACACCAGACGTAGTTAACGGTAGCGGTTCTGTTTTTTTTATCTCGCGGCAAGCGGCGAGGCATTCACACCAGCCGACGACATGCGGCGAGGGGTGATTTTCTCGGTTGAAGCGGCTGACGGCAGAGTTAAATCTGATTTACCTTTGCCGTCATTCCTAGTGCTTGTTGGGTGAAAAACTTGTTTTTGTAGGGTATTCGGCTTGTTGTGATTAATTTCTGGAAGTTTTAAGTAGTTTTGTTTGTAGATTGATTGTTTCTTGAATTTGTAATAGAAATTTAGTTAATGAAATATTGATTGGTAATTGTGCATATTGTCTTGTTACAATAAATTTGTTTCAAGTTGTGTTTTGTGTCAAAGTGGTACTAACTTAAATTCTCTATCAACGATTTATTGACGCAGAGACACTCCAATTGGAAAGCATATTGACTCTGCATTCTTTCTGATAAAAATAGTTTGCCGCAGTGTTGCCGCAGCCGCACTTGCTTGTGTAAAGCCTCTGCAGCCTTAAGCGTTTTTCGGAAAATCCGCGGACACCGCAGCCGCCACGCATCGCCAGCCACAGCCGTTAACCGCGTCTGGTGTGAATTCCGCTTTAGGATGCTGCCGAGTCGATTAAATGTTCGATTTGTATGTGGTGTTATAAGAGAGCTAATAATCCTGACTGCTGTCTGGCGAACCTTGGAGGTGGATCTCCGGAATTCCAAATCGCACGTTGTTTCGGTTTGTTACATCGGTGGTGAACGATTTCAGCATTTAGGAACATTTCCAGTATTAATTGCAATTAAAAGCCTTATTCAAATAGAAGGTTATCAAGACAATAACAGTTATTTGTAATTAATGTAGAAGTAGGCTAGCAAAGTAAAAACTTTTGTGGGACATCTAATTAATTCGCTTACATTCAAACTTATACGTTTATTGCTTGCCTTGTCGGGCTTAAGCGCTAAAGTCCAGGCTACCCTAGACCTAAATTAAACGTTTCTTTTCGACTTAGGCCGGAACTAAGACGCCTTTAGACAAGAGGCTGCTTGAGGTCGGCGCTGCCACGGCGGGCAAGCAGTGCATGCGCACCGACAAACGCGAGTGTCGTCCTAGTGGCCTTAAAGTGGTTTTTAAACTTTGGAAATAAAAAGACTGGTTGTTATTTCATAATTCAAAAGATGCGATGAGCGCCACGAACCTTGCGCTTCTCCAGAATGACACCTAGTGGTTGGTTAGCTCTCTAACGACACCCTGGTTAAAAGTTAGTTGAGGATTAATGACTGTATCATTGTATTGAATTTAATCATTTGAAGCGGAGATGTTGTAAACATCACGGTTTTTATTGAAGTAAAATTACAGCTCAACCGTTCCGATACAACGAGTTTATTTAATTGACGTTCTTTTGCTTGTGGCAAACATGACTACGACTCTGTTGCGACACCGTGTGACAAATGGTACCTACACGCAGACGACAGATTTTGAGTATTGTTCTCTCGTTTTTTATGAACAATCTTTTTGTAATCCATTTTGTTCTGGTTATTCCCAAGTATGTTACCTGTGAAAATGTCTTTTATCAGTTTAAACGTTCAAACAAACCAACTTGTCTCTCGTCATTGGCGGAGAATATTTAGAAACAACTTTTTACCAATTTAAAGTTCTAGCAAACACGTACCCTTGTAATGTTCCAAGTTTTTATGTTTGTTGTATCATTGTTTTTGTTCTGGTTTAGTGGATAGTAATTTTATGTTATTTTAAATCTGTAATATTGTGGATACGATACGCCCTCTGCAAGAAAGTAGGCTACGTGATACGGCTAGGCTGACCATATTTTTACAACTTGTCTGCTTTGCGATCTCTTTCGCAATTGTAGTTCATCTTTCTCCCGACGCCGGCGTTCTTCTGCACTTCGATGAATACGAACGTTCCTTCTCTAAATCGTAACTTTGCACCTTGGGAGTCTGATGCTTTTGCAGACAACAAACTTCTGATTTTAGGCAAGCTTTTAAACCTATATGGTCTTGTCATCGATTGTTGTTACATTTAAGTGTAGTGATTGGCTCAACATTTGTCAAGTATATGTAAGTTTAACGATAGGCTTACCATACGTCCCGCTTTAGCCGGGACTGTCCTGGTTTAAACGCCTTGTCCCGGCGTCCCGCCCGGCCAGCCAAAATTTCTCGGATTTTGTTTAGCTGTTAACCATAATCTGATGTGGTTAACTGACCCACATCCCTATTAATAACGTATATTATCAATTAAGTTATCGAATGACCGTAAATGCACTACCTGTACATAAAAAAATAATTACAATTTCAGTGCCAATAATTTTGTCGATCTATTTTTTATTAAAAGTGTCATTTTATCATATATCATAGGCAGCATTCATCATTAAATAGGGTTAGCCTACCATATTTTTACAACTCAAAACCGGGACGCTTTTCAAACAAGCAGGCAAATAAAGCGTTTTTTCTAACATCCAACCCAAACGTACAGTATGTACTGATAAAGTTGACCCTTAGCATCATGGACTTTCGCTTGGACTTTACAGATCAATAATTGACTTTACTCGTAACTTGCGCATAGAACCTGTGAACAGCAATGGTGAACTATTTTACTTATGATTGGTCAGAAAAAAATGGTGAATGGCAAAAAAATCTGTTTCCGAAATTTATAACATTCTGGACATATGAATTTATGCAAGCTCTGCTAGCAAATGCCTGTACCATACAATGCCTGGTATACACACAAATCGCTTCTTATATTACGTAGTTTTTGTTCCAGTAAACCGCAATGGTAAACAATTTTACTTGATTGTGGAAATGATTGGTCGAAAAAAATTATTGGCGGCCAAAAACTCCCGTTTGGATATATGCTTTCCGTACGTACCCACTAATCGCTTGTTATCTTACGTAAGTTAGTTTTTGTTTTAGTTTGTTGGAAAAGGTAGAATTTGCTGAATTTTCTGTGATTAAACCGATTTTCGTTAGTTTTTTGGCCGAACTTCGAAATTTAACCTGGCCACCCTGAACCAGTTCCTGGCGAATGCTGTCTGTCTGTTATCGAGTATTTCGGCTAATGATACTTTTGGCCATGGTGTTTGGTTCAGATGAATCATACGTATTAAAGCCTACTAATTTTAACTTTTTGCTCTCTGACATTGTGATATGAGAACAGTTGAAAAGTAACGTGCATTTTATTTACAGTTACAACCAAGCAAAGATGTTTTTCAATGGTAATAAAAGTGAATTGTGAAGGGTCTTACTATTGCCCTTTTTAAACTAACACAAAAAAATATGTCTCCAAACACGTTAGTTATAGCAGTATCTTTCTCTATGTACAGCATCTAAAATTTCAAAGGAAATCGTCAATGGTGGAAAGGTGATGTGCAAACAGAACAAGGCTGAACCAAACAATGCAACCCATACACTGATCAGCTAGATTTACAATTTACAAACATTCCAAAAGCAAGGGCAAACAGAGTGGGTGAAGGTATGTAAGTTAACATGTTTTTTTAAATGGTAACTGCACTTTGGTAAAAGCCACAGAAAAATTTAGGAAACAACCAACATCATTTCTCTTGCCCAACTTCCAAGTAATAAACTTGGTTTTTGTCAGTATCATGGGTTTTGTTTGAATCACTGCAGTTTGATTTTATCTCTGTGGCTGAAGAATACATAATTGCACTATTTACATGTTATCCTGGTTTATGAATTTAGATATACTTACAGTATAAGTGACCTTCTGCATATTTACATAGCTGTGTTGGATCCGGTTCAAAGGAACTAGAAAAAACAAAAATATGAACATTTACTTTTTTCCTAACTAACTATTTACACTTTGTTATTTGATTGATGTTATATCATACCCTCATAATGTGGGTTCTTCATATCATCACAAATGCTTGTTTCATCTGAGGTATCTCTTTTCGGGTTAATCGTGTTCTCATAAATATGGTCATTGTTAGGTTTATCTAAACAAACTAGGGTTATACCTTAAATGTTTTGACTTATCAATTTTATTTGGTCTTTACCCTTAGTTTTTTGCCTTTTATTTCTGACAGCCAAATAAGTTCCAAAAGCAACAAGAGCGATGAAAGCAACAGCACCAACTACACTTGCAACAATTATCACAGTTTGGTTTCCATTTCCACCAGGTGTATTGGATTCCTTAAATATTTGAAACTCAACAACAAGATCATTAAAACCTTCCATTGGTGATTTCATTCTTAACTCATAAATTTCTGTATCTGCTGATGTCTGAAAAATGATTTATATGTAATCAATGGAAAACAATTATCGCAAACAACAAACCTCCATTATAAAAATAAATGTTTGCTTTGTGCTATCACTTTCATCAGTTGTTAATAAACAATCAGGACAAACAACGATGGTGCCTATAAATAAGAAAGCCATAAAAAAACAAAAGTATCACATGACATACGCCTCAAAACTTCCTACCATTTTCAGTCAAAGTATATTGGAATGAAGGAGGGTTGGATGTAAACATAACAAAGCAACTTCCATTGATCAGTTTGTCTGACTGACAATTTGTGTGACTTTCAATTTCTTCTGGTGAATCTGTGTAAAATTCTAAAGTAATATCTTATCATAGATTAATCAATGAATTTGGTAACAAAAACCTACATGTCACATTTAAATAATATTCATTTGTGGAGTTTCCAAAAGCATCACTGGTTTTACACACATATGTCCCCAAATCCAGCCTGGTTACATCAGTCAAACTCAAAACATTAT
Source organism: Phallusia fumigata (assembly GCA_008931825.1). NCBI lineage: Eukaryota > Metazoa > Chordata > Ascidiacea > Phlebobranchia > Ascidiidae > Phallusia > Phallusia fumigata. The sequence continues at coordinate 25,633 of QXVZ01026890.1, forward strand.
TGAAGGGATCAATATCCCGCCACGAATCAGGAATTTGCCATTCAAATTGTGTGTTGAGTTGAACATAATAATCAACTGAGCAACTTAATTCCACATTTTTTCCTGCTTTTACAGATGTGGTGTTTACAACAGACAAAGTAACCTGGGATGACCCTGCAAAAAAAACTTGTTTTGAAAATTTTACCACAGTAATTAGTTTGTTGGTTGGCAAACATTATTACAAGGCCCAAATTTTCCATTTAATCCTTACTGGAGGACCACACAGAGGGAAACGTCCATAATCTTTAAAACCAGATAAGGCAAGAGTGTTCCACAAAACTTTGCTACTTATGTGTTGCAGACCTTGCCTGTACCATTACATAATCTTTGTGCATATAGCACAAGAGATGCACTAAATTGGACTTCCTTCTGTGTTGTTAAATGAATGAAAAGAAATTTACGTCGCACATGTTTGGTATACATCACTCATAATAAATCCAGGAAATTTCAGGGCTGGCAGCATAGACTTTTTATAATGGCTGCCACCCCAGGAATCGGCGCCTACGTGGCCCACACAAGTAAGGTTTGCCTGGCCCACTAAAAAGTACTTTGTAGCCCGAAACAAGGTCGCAGCCCACTGAATTAGTTGAAATGGTAAACTTACTTTCTGTTACCACTGTAACATTCAGTTGTGCAAAACTGCTACCAGCAATGTTACTTGCATTGCATGAAACTGATGTAGTTTCTGTAAATGTTTGATTCAAGACACAGGAACTTTCACTTTGGACAATTTTTCTAATTTGAAATTCGCAAGTAGCTGGTGGATTTGCTTCCCTTGAACAGTTCAAGGTTGCTGTTTGTTCACCATCAAGATAAACACCATATTCATTTTCAATTGATGAATTACTTGAAGTAACAAATATCTTCCCAACAGTTGGTGAATCTACAAAGTTTGATTTAATTGTATAGTGAACTGAAAAAATATCATGTTTATCACCCACAGAGGACATTAATCTAAGTTGCAAACTGGTCTTCTGTGTGGCATGTATAATTCCCACTATCAATCTTAGAAACGCTGGTAATAATCATTACTAATTTCATCCAACCAAACTTTAGAGATTGTGTTGTTACATTCCATTAGAATGATGTGCTGAGTTGGCTTTTTGGCAAGCGACCCCTTTTGATTTCTAAAATTTATCTGTGACCTTTAATGAATGACCAAGAAAAGCAGTTGCAACAAAACGTTTGTTTAAACGTTTTGTTTCTCAAACTCAAATGTCATCGAGGGCCATATAAAAACTTCAAAGTAACTCAAGGGCCGCACTATGGAAAGTTTTGTTGCAGTAATTTCACAAATGTCAATCACTACGCTTGCTCTTTTATCAGTATGTTACTGTGCTTAGGAAATTTTGCACAATTTTTTTGGATACAGCTATCACGCTTCTTTAAAACTAATAGACCAAAACAAGCTGATCCACAGAATCATGGCAAAGTGAAAGAATCGGCTGTGCAGCCATCTTTAGGCCTGTTTACAAGGGACAATGGCACTTCAGCAACACAACAATTGCAATAGTTAGTTTTTATCAGTAACTGCTAGTATACCTTTCTCCCCTAAAACCTTGCATCTATTTCTAGCTATTTGTACTTCGGAATAAATGTTACCTATTGACTCTCTGGCGAGGCACTTTAATCGGCCTCAAGTGAAACAAATCACTTTCAAAATGCCTCGCGGGCCGCACAAAAATACGTGGCGGACCGCATGCGGCCTGCGTGTTTGAGATCCCTGGTTTAGAGCATGATTTTATAAAGCAAAATCAAATATTAATTTGTTTTGAACAGTTTCAACATGACAATGTAGAAAACTTTACACATTATACCAAGGTCAACGTTCAAAAGACGGCGATTACGACAATTCGTGGAAAATTCTTTGCCTGACCCAATTAAAGGTCGCGACCCCTAGTTTAGGAAACTCTGGTTTAAACAATGGAATGTAAAATGAAATGATTTTTGTGGAGTTGAAAATAAATGGTTTACCAAATTTTACATTTTTTGATGTGGATATGACCACATGTACTTTGATTGGATAGTCGAAACATACATGTTAAATATTCATATTTACAAACAGGTTCCCACATGATGTTAAGTTTAACTTACATTGGATTCATTGAAACAATGGAATGTAACATTTTGTACAGAGTTCAAAAGAAAGGATTCACCTGATTTTTCTACATTTACTGATGGAGATATCAACATGTGCACATTGTATGGCTGATCTCTATGTACATGGTAATTATTAACAGGTTCCCACATGGTGTTAAGATCAACTTACATTGCACATTAAGCAAAGTGACTTGAGAGCGTCCAAGTTCATTATCATATTCTGTATATGGTGTCACAGCTTGACAAGAAACATTAAGATTGTTGTCTTCACGTTTTGGAATAAACTGCACAGGAGTATTCTGCAAAAGAAACGAATGTCCTTGGCAACCCTAACTCCTGTTCAGCAAAACAACTCTTTTCATTGTTACAGTTGAATTAAAAAAAAACGTGTTCAGTACATTTTCCAACTTGAGAATTGGAAGAGGCTTGCTAGTTGTGATAAGTCAAGCGGCCTTAAAAAGTTTAAAAACAGTTGGTTCAATAATACACAGTACCTTGGAATAATAAAAATAAATTGAATATTACACTTACTTTAGATACATTTTTGAAAATGTTTATTCCCTTATAATAAACAGTGTTAGACCCAACTGGATATTCATCAGTGTAATCACAATCTAATATTAAAGTGTTGTTCTCTGTGACAGTAAACTTTGAACCGACACTTCCATTTATGTATAGTGATGCTGCTGGTGCTGCACAAAACAAATCCAATGTTATTTTAACCGTATACACCAACTCAACAAACGCAATTTACCAAACCAACATTCAACCACATTTTCCCGATCCCATTGAGCAGTTGACAAGCATTTTGTGTTGCTATTAGTAACTGGTGTTCCACTGTTTGTAAACAAACTTCCTTTGTTGGGACAATAAAATTTTCCTTGTGTGTCATAAAATCCATTGGGAGCAGATACAGAAACATTGAAGTTTAACGTTGTCTGACATTCTGCCAAAAATCGCAGCACAGTTTATACATTTGCAAAGGTGATGTTTTGCAGTACAAATAAATTGTATCTTTTACGACAACATATTCCCTGTTTAAAAAACCCTTATCAGCATGTGAAGATGATTTCGATGTTCGAGTTCATGTAATAAAACCACCGTATTGTAGCAGCTAAAGTAGCTGAAGGGAACTGCACTGCAAAGGCGCTAAAACATTCAATAAATAAAATTCAGTCCAGCAAAGCTGTAAAATTTTCGACATTTGTCTCTACCTTATGAAAATACGACTTGTTGAGTGTTTGGTGCAGCCTCTACGTTTGTGGTGGCGTGTTATTATTCGCAGCATGTATTATGTACATGTAATAAAATGTCTTTGTTGGAATTTATTTCTGGATAGGCCAAACAAGGCATGATCGAATGCGCTGAAAATTTCTAACTTTAGACAAACACGGATTGGCGACATGGGGTTAGAACCCATAACATTGGGGCGGAGCGGATATACGTTTAAAAACCCATTTATAAAAATTATCGCTTTACATTCGTGCCAATAGCGAAGCCAGCCCCAAATGTTTGGGGAATAAGTAACCCAACTTGAATAACAATTTTTTTCCTCTTTTCCAAACACCTAGCGTTCATACGCGTTGCACCCACTTACCTTTAATAGTAATATTCCTTGTCTGTGGGTCGATACTGATTGTGTTAACCTCAACGAGGCTTTTGTCCAAAGTAAAACTCCTAGGCAGTGTTACACCGAATGTTGTGTTGACGCAAGATGAGTTCCATTCCATCGTTGAAATCAAAACAGGCAAGTCAAATGATTTAAAAAGGTATTGTGGTGGAGTGCAAACGAAACACCAGTCGTAAGTGGCTGTATCTGTGTAATTATCGTCCAACGAAACTGTCCACTGAACACTTGGAGGATCTTCTCCGCTTCCATAACACTCACTGTGCCAATACATTGTTCCATTGTAGTTTGCCGCCCAAGTTGTCTGATTTGGATGCAGACCTTAAAAATAATTTATTACCATGAAGCCAACGTTTTATATCCATGTATTAGCACTTTTCATTCTTGACCTTCAAGTATGACGATAGTTCAATGTTAGTGAGTAGGTTATGTTACCAAACAAAAAAGTTTATGAGCAGTATTGTACCAATTAAAATTCTTGATTTTCGTTGTTAGTAAATAGAAACAAGCATTCAACTAAAATCTGAAGACTTAACATTTACACTTACCTGCAATTTCTCTTGCAAGTATTGCCAGAAGAAATGAAACAACTCCTAACAGCATCTAAAATTTTTCCTTGTTACAAATCAAATTCAAATCACTTCACCGAAAACCAAAGACGAACCAACTGTTCCAAAACATCTACTCTGTTTGAACAGCGTTTACCAAAGTTAAAGTGGTTACCTACATCAAATATTTACTTGTGATATCAGCAGAGTGTCAAATGACTAAATATGCGTCATTATCACCCAAGTGGTTTTTATGTTGCAAAAACCTATTTACTACTATTAGTTCTGAAGCAAAATTCAAGTATATTTGTGAATTACCCAACTACCTAATTTATACACGACTGCCTGAAAGTTGTTCTGGCGCATTATATGCAAGTATGTTTATGTTAACAATTTGGTTTACGTGACAACATTATCTCTGCAATACCTATTCTTCTTAAGGTGTTGGCACAAACACTAGATGATTGTGTACGGGGGTTATGATCCATTTTGTAATAAACAATATCTGATGGTTTTTAGAACAACTTGCTTTGTCTCAAAGTAGAACTAACGTAAACTCCCTATGAACGATTCATCGACGCAAAGACACTCAAAGTGGCAAGCACATTGACTTAGTTTTCTTGCCAATAAAAATAATTTGCCGCCGCGTTGCCGCAACCGCACTGCTGGTGTGAAGCCCCCTCCCGCTTGAAGTCCGCGCACAACCGTAGCCGCTACACACCGCCAACACATATTGGTTCCCAATTTATCACTTGAACAATGTCGCGAAAAGTGAACCAAATAGCCAGTAGCTCAAATCTTGTAATAAGTTGATAGCATTTATTGATTGCAGCAATGGTGACGTTGTTTATCTGTGATTCTTTGAGGATAATGGCATGAATTAACGGACTATGCTGCTTATTAATTTGTATTATAATCCTATTTCGGCGCAATGTAGGAGACATACACAAATGCGCTGTTTTCCAATCTACTGATTTACAGGTAGCTTAAAATGCAATTTTAATTTTGTCTGATTAATTCCGTTCCAAGCGCTTACATGTAGGTTTATCAGTCATTCTCATTTCCAGTGCATTGTTGCCAGCCCACTTGTAGCGGAGAACGATAGGATATTTTAACAAATTAGCGTTTGACCGAGCTGTCAAGATGTATGTTGCGCACATATGACGGCCCTGTGTCATGGGCGTTTTTTGCAATTGCAATCCTTCCTGCAGGAGAATCTCGCGTGCATCTTTACAGCAATCGCAGAGTCTGCACTGTCAACAGACGCAAGACAATTATGAACCAAGAGTGTGGAGAACACGAGGGTTGCAACCCCGCCAGGTTTATCTGCAGTTTTTTTTAACAAAGGGTCTCCATGTGCACATGGAGAAATCATGTAAAAAAACAAATCTACCTTTCTCCAATAAGGATTCGAAATGTAACTCAGGTTTTTACCGGGGTCAGCCTCTTGGTCGCAGAGTTCTATTTGAATCTAATGCAACATTCCCAAGTTCCCAGCAGCCAAGGCAGAAAGATATAAAACGCTCATTAAACTGAGCTGCTCAATTTGGGGCGTCTATAAAAGCTTTGTCAAGAGAGTCATCTCTCATCCGGTCGGCGTAATCATGATAAACATGAACGCTTCCTTCATTTTATTTTAACCAAACCAGCCACATCTGGTACGTGAAGGTACAAAGCACAAACCCACAATTTTATTGTTCATATTAAAGCGCATCCATATTTACAACGTGGTAATTGATCTGGATTAAAAAGATGTTTTAGAAACGCTAAGGGCTAAGTACATCAGTATTAGTTCAAAGCATTAATCGATAAAACCGTGACTAAATGACTAGTTTGCAACACATTGACTGAATATAAATATGCAGGGAGTAAAGAACGTTTTCTCTGTGGTATTTAATTGGTTTTGTGATATAGAATATAGAAAGGGGACATGCGGCTGGAAGCAGAATCTCCTCTACCGTTGGTTTTATTTGAACGTAACGTAACATTCCTACGTTCCCAGCAGTTAAGGCAGCTAGGTGAATAAACTGCACACAAAATCCGGGGCGTCCATGAAAGATTTGTTAAGACACTCATCTATATTTCGGCCAGCGTAATCATTCTAAACATGAATGCTTCCTTGATGTTGTTTTAACCAAACCAGCTACAGGTAAGTGAAGGTAAAAAACACAAACCACTTATTGTTTTTATTTAAGCGCCTCTATATTTACAACGTA
>QXVZ01026892.1:0-11726 GCA_008931825.1 Phallusia fumigata
AACATCTCTATTCGGTCCCCAGACGGTATAATGTAGATTGGAAAAAATTAGCTGTAATGCGCTTACTCATATGAGCGTTTTTTACGCCTGCAGACTTGTCAGGATGTACAGTGCTTGTCAATCAACTGCTCGACAAATCATCTTTCGCCACATGCGACTTTAACTCTGAGGTCATCCTTTAAAGTGTGGTTACCAACCTTTCAGCAGGTAGTAGTACTTTACAATGTTATTACAAAGCATTAAAATGCAGAAAATTTGTCATTTTAAGACAGCACATATGAAAAGTGTATCAAGGCAAACCAACGTTTCAAAGCAACATGGTATTTGTAAACAAAATACATTCGTGCACTAATCAAGTAACGTTTTCTTAATTTTAGAAAAACTTTGAGACGTCACTATCGAGTTATCTTACATTAGATACCAGAGCTTCGCCTTTACACATCACAAATCCGTTGCTTAAATCATCAGTAAGTATAGACATGCGAAACCAGAATGATACGTAACCTATTACGTTTGAAACTTTTGCTGCAGATTAACACGAAAGTCACTGACAAGGTGACATCGGTTTCAACAAATGACGAAACAATAAACATCATTGCTATTGTTGCTGGACTTTTGGGCGGAATTCTATTGTTGGCAGCTATTATAATAGCACTATGGAAGGTGAACTTCGCGTTGTCTATACTTAAGCTGCTGAGCTTTTACTGCGATTTTACTGTTTTGTGTAGGATCGCCATGTGTTTGAATAAAAAAGCGCTGTGGTCAGTAGTTACAAGGCAAACTTTACACTAGAGTTGTGGAAAGATTAAAATCAAATTGTTTGTGAGCAGGGCGGATTCTTCAAAAGTAAATATGCCGACATGAAGCGCGAAGCCGAAAATGAAAACTCCCCAGAAGGTGGTGAGCAGCCAGATGATGGCGAAGGTGCTGACGCAGCGAATGAGCAAACAACAAGTGGCAGCACTATGAACTTGGTCGACGACTAGTCAAGCCCTTATTTTTAAAATTATCTTTTATCACTTTAAAAAAATCACTGGTCCTGTTCCCACTATCGTCGTTGCGCGAGGCATCATCATGCGAGATGAAGCTAACGTATGTACATTGTATAGAGATTTATTATATGCAAAANTGAAGCTAACGTATGTACATTGTATAGAGATTTATTATATGCAAAACATTGTCACTTACTTTGCCTTGCGCCGACACAAGACTCCCTGTTGTCTTTTCACGCATAGTTTGGTTGCAATTTGGTTCATTGTTGCCTATAAACTGTGAAACTATTTTGAAGGTTGTAAACAGTTGAGCAAACAACCTGCGTCATTAGGTACTAAAAATGCACCGATTTGGTCAGCGCGTTTAGGTTCTAGTTGTCGAAGAGGTTAAAAGATAGAGAAGACATGCAACTCGCCAAATAAAGTACAACTATAGATCCAGGCGCGCTACGCAAAGATAGCCATAGACCAAACTTGGTAATACCGGATATCAAAGCTTGGATCATTGGCTCTTTACTGCAGCGTACAGTGGCCCATGAAACGTATTTTGCCCACAACTCATTTGTTCGTTGAAGTAGGGAAACTTGTTGGAGTGGAAGAAAACATGCTGAGAATAAATAACACTTATTTAAATGACAAATAACAACAAGTTTTCATTTTTTGTAAAGCAAAACTACACTTTACAACAAGACGCAAAAAGAAGAACTCAGTGATATGTTTAATACTAAAATGGTACACATAAAACTGACACTCTATCATATTATGTTTAAATGTTTTCCCTCTGGGAATACACGAAAAATAGTACACAAGGCTCAAAGTAATTTATCAACAAACCGACTAAGCCTTTAACGTCAATATCCTCGCTTAGTTGGTGAGTCACATGAAAATACCAGGCTGTGTTGTTGCGTTACAAAACGCTGTTCCAGTTTTGTACGTCGCAGACTACGACCCGAAAAGACTGTTATGACTGTTACCACATTGTACGATGCAAGGAAGTTTTTGAAACTAAAATGACTGCGTGGTGTGTGGGTGCGACGTATGATGCGGCACATCGCAACTCTGTGGAGCATTATTTACTGTTTCTCACTTTTGAAGAGTTTATTGACAACAGTATCTCGTCGTGGGCTTTTGCCAGGCCAGTTATGCTTATTTAACTAAAGGTTGATAATCTTTTGACTTTATATGAACTGCAGCTATTGAGATATGATTTGTTTTGGGAAGNCTTTATATGAACTGCAGCTATTGAGATATGATTTGTTTTGGGAAGGTAGTTGGTCACTGTCAAGAATGTTTACCAGCCCCTAACATTGGTCAATAGTTATCCACAATTCTTATCATGAACATAGTATTTACTGGCAGAGTTTTATACTCTTTTTATATAGTTAGGTTTTAGTTGTAAGCTTAGAACTTACACATGTTAACGCAAAACTAAAAGAGTTTGTGTCTCGTTTTGTTCAACTTTATCCTAAAGTTTTATCTGCAACTATATCGTAAAGAAAAAAACCCCTCAAAATAAATTAATTTTTTGCCTTTAAACATTGAATTTCAACTGGTCGGTGCGCATATTAAGTGTTTTTGGTCAACGTTGCTCGCCACATCCTAAAAGGGGAAGCGATCGTTCACTGACGCTACTTTGTCTGAGAAAGGTTCTGGTCTATTTTTGTTCGGCCATCTACGGCCAAGACCTTCTCTTACGTTATTGTGTGTGAAAACGGGAAGTAGTCTTAATTTAGGCCAGAGACTGGACGCTTCGTTTGCTTTGTGTCCTTTTAAAGTCCTAGAATGGGAAAGTGTTTTTGATTGAAATCTTTGAAGCCCAGTCTTTGAGTTGTAAACGCTGGTCCGTAATTAGTGTTTGTGTTACCGTTATTTGCTTGAATGCAGTTGCGACAGGGCATGTTGTAGGCCTACATGTCCATGTGTACAAATTACAAAACCTTGAGAATGTTGCTGTTGTTGTCATTTGACTGCGTACGTTTAGTGTGGAGCAGCTTGCAAAATTATTTATTAGGCGGAAAAATTTACGAATGTGGTATGTGTTTAAAGGTCAAGATTTGTCGAAAATGGCAAACACGGAGTTGTATGTCAGGCTAATTTTGATTGTCGGCTGGGCATGTTCCGTTTTAACATCAAATATCGAAACAGGACGTTATCACCAACTATACCCGGAAAAAACATCTACTGAATATTTTGGTTTTGGTGCATCAACCGCTACTGTGACAAGGTAACGATCTATGGCGTAAGCTTTATAACTGCCTTCTGGCCTTACTGTGATAAGTTTTCATTTGTTCAACCCAACTGTACTGTGTGTACACCTTACAGCTGATTTGTCGCAAAACGTAGTTTCTGCAAGTGTGAAATCACACATATATTTTGACCGGTTTTATCAGTACAAATACAAACAATTAATTATCGCCCTGGTGTCACAAAGAAACCGGGCGTAATCCACGGTGCAATAAATGTCACATTGTAGTTTAAAAATCGAAGCTCTAAAATCGTGCAGCAAAATTCTTTGCTGATTAATGCCCATCAATACTTAACATGTCAAAGAAATTCATCAATTACCGGAAGTGATTAATGAACAGTAAGGCTGTAATTCCCCCCTTGTAACAGGCTACTCACTTTGGTTTGTAAAATTTAACGATTTGTTTTACGTCAGCAGTCGTGTGGGAAATACGATGTACGTCGGTGCTCCATATCAGGGTGGAAGAATTAATAATGTTCCGTTCGGTGCCCTTTATGTGTGTCCTGTGCCCAGCGGAAGTAATCAGAGATGTGACAGAGTATTAGCAACGGGTCAGAAAAAAAGTTTACCGAATTTTAGGCTAACTAAAGCATTTTCGACCAACTATGCATCTATTCGGTGTTCGTCGGCGAGTTTTAATTTATTGTNTAATCAGAGATGTGACAGAGTATTAGCAACTGGTCAGAAAAAAATTTTACCGAATTTTCGGCTAACTAAAGCATTTTTGACCAACTATGCATCTATTCGGTGTTCGTCGGCGAGTTTTAATTTATTGTCACAAAAGTCAGAACCGCGATGGGCATGCAGAAAGTTGCATTTTTGGTTTCGCTAATCTGAAATTTCGAATTTTGAAACGCACACAGGGGGACAGTAAATAATGTCCAACATTTGCTTGATATTACATACAGTAACTTTTACTAATACAAATAAAATTAATTAATGTGCGCCTATTTTTGTCCACCTGCTTTTGGTTTACTCAGTACATGTTTCCGGCCTGAATTACTCATGTTTTATTGCAGAAAAGGGCGGAGCGATTGGCATATCCGTTGATCAGCTGTCTTCTACAGGCGAAGCTACGGTACTGTTTATATTTTACTTTACATGGTGCAGTCAGGTTTGCCCGTGAGCTTGGACTATAAGAACGTTGACAAAACGCGTTTTCATTAAGGTTTGCGGTTCTTTATTTGAGGAATCATGTCCAGATGCGAATGTTCAGCAAAGAATGATCGGAGTTTGTTATAAATATAAAAATCAGTTTGAAGAACTACCAACGCCTTGCACCTGGGGTAAGCATTTGCTTGATTGACAGGAAATTCCAGTACACTTTAGTAGTTTTCGTGCATTGTAGTGTGACGTCGAAGTCAGCACATTAAAAAATTACAAAATATGTACGTAACATTTTTTGCAGAACAAGTCAAAATGACGTTTATTACAAAAAATAAGGCGTATGCTCCAATGTAGCTAACGATGTCGTTTTCCAATTTCTATCCCAGTTTTTACAACCTTTTACTAAATGTATTGTGACTTACCTGGCACGAATAGGATTATTTTTTATGAAACAAACCTACTCGCAGCTTGTCCAAATTGGGTTGAACTTATGCTCGTTGTTGATGATTCGCTAAGTGTGGGCTGGTCCAACTTTCGACGTGGCCTAACGTGGATTTTAGACATTCTCGCCAACTTTCGGTAAGTTGTGTGGTAGTAGGGTAAACTGTGGGCCACACAGATGTTGACCGCAACATTCCGTAGTTCAAGTTTCGTTCAAGTTACGGTTTGGTGTTGATCTGAAAGCTGGACAAAATGGTAACAACACGTTGTGCGTTGTTGTTTTAAAACAGTTGTGGTTATTGAATGCGTGTTTCGAAACTGCATCATATTTTTTTCTTCCTTGTCATGGGGGCAGCGTCATTTTTGTCTCATTGTTTTTACTATTACGTTTTTCATGAAACCACACCCTTAACCAGGATCTTGGGCAACAATCCGGAAAACTTATGCAGTAATATCGGTATCCGAGTAACTCGACATGTCTCGTTACATAATTAAAATCAAATCCGCGCGTATTGCCTATTTTTTGCCAATATACCGAGCAGCACAATTGCATTTTTCCTTCCACCAATCAAGTGCTGAACATGTTTGCCAAAACAGGTTCGCTGACCCTTTAGAGGCTGACTGACATATAACCAAATCCATTTGTTTTTTTTCTGGAAGTTCTAATAAATGAACGTTTTTGTAGTTGACATAATAATAACTAAAAAATTCTGGACATCAAGACATCATACACGGATCTGCTCATAATTCTCAGGATAAATACATACTGGTCCAAACGGTGGTTAAAAGTGTCTCATGCAAATAACTCTTTGAAAAATGTTAAGTGGCGCTGTGACTGGTTGTATATCTTAAACCCACGACAGGAACGAATTTCAAATATTTGCAACAAACATGAACATCTAAAACATTTACGTCAATATTTTACTGACTTGCTATAAATTGGGAGCGTTTATTTTTAATTTTCAGAACAAGAATTCAAAGCGGAGAGTTTAGGGTTGGATTAATTCTATTTTCTGATCGAGTGAGTTTGGAATTTCGGTTAAGTTTGTTTGAAAAAGACTACACTGGTTTAACAGGTAACACCCGTCGTTATTGTGACAAGTTTATTGTGCTTGTAAGTGTGGTTTGGGAAAACTTTGGAACTTAAGGTGGGGTATTTTGTTTCACGATAAAAATGCCCCCCAATTTTTTAAATATTAATTGAAGTTCTCTAAGATCTTGTCAAAAGGTTTATGAATTGCGTTAGCGTTGAGAATTGCAAAAGCGATTGCATATCATCAACTTAAAGAATGTGTGTTCATTTTATGCGCCGAACAAATTATTTCTGCTGATTTTCTATCCGGTTAGTTTTTTTGCTTCATTAACCGGATACACTCGTTTGCGCAGACGCGATTGGCAACATAGATTATTTCAATGGAAAAAAAACTTGGACAGGATTAGCAATTCAAACTGCACAAAATAACCTTTCGGTAACCGGGAGACGAGCTGCGGCAAAATTATTGATAGTTCTAACGGACGGAGAATCGAATGGATTGGTTTCCGTGAAAACAGCAGCAGAACAAGCAAGGTAATGTAAAATGTTCCAAGAAAATAAGGAGCCATTTTAAAATTAGTTGGTTTTACATGATACGTATCCACTTCGACCATTTACGCAAAACTTGTTGTTACCTGTTGGCAGTGGTAGTCGCTTATATATTAATATTAACTAACACAAAACCTAAAGTTCTAGATCTGCGAAAAACGACGCGTGACTAACGCATTATGTCAATGTGGCCTCGGCCGCGGCCGAAATTGCACTTGGATTTTCATTTGATTTTGATTTTCTTTTTAACTTTTGTTTTTGTTTTGATATTTTTTAATTCACAAAAAAAAAATTATTTTTGTTTTTACCCTGTTTTCGTTTTCATTTGCGTTCGATTTATGTTGTCACCAGTTTAAATAGAACTACTTAAGTCACAAACTGAAAAGAATTGTCTTGCAATCAACTTTATTTTCTGTGTTTACCGTTAGAATACTAGCTGTAAAGTCAACACCCTTAAAACGGATCTAATTGGACCTTCTGCCGTTCTCGCAGCCTACTGGCGTGTTCTTTGTGATGTTGGTCTACAACTTATTGTTGCCTTGGCGCCTGCTCTGAAAATTTGCTCAATTTTTGCCTAAAGCCCTTGTTTTGTCAGAGCTGCCGGGACAGTAACGGTTGGAGTTGGAGTTGGAAACTTTAAACAATCTGAGATAAATGACATAGCAGGAGCGCCAAATAGAAATCTCACTGTTTCTGATTACAACAGTTTGGGAACTATCCTTGCAAGTATACTTGCCATTATCCAAGAAACGGCATCCACTGGGTTAGAAGGTAAGTGAACACTTCATCACTTTTCGAACGTTTGTTGTGAAAGTAGTCTTTCTGATTTGTTTCATAGGATCCACTTCGAATTCGACAAACGATGTCAGTCAGTGTCAACTCGGATTTTCCTCTTCGACATCGGTATATTAGTGGGCGAATAAATGCGTTTTTGTCCTGTATCTAAACCAGGGTTCCCCAACCCGCGACCCATGGGCCGCATGCGGTCCTTGAGGCTGTTTTAAGTGACATGCGAGCAAACTAAATTTTTTAACATTTTTGTTCATAGGCTAAGTAAATTTGGCATCAAAATATACGGAAATTACCGGTAAATAGTTTTGGCACATATTTCCAATATGTTTGGCACAAATGCAAGAGTTTGCCTCTGTAAATTTATACACGAATAAAGTGCAGTATATTCGTATTTTTAATGTAGACAAACAAGCTTTATTTCGGCTCTGTGGGTTCATATGACAGAATAGGAACAATAATGGGATATCCAACACCTGTGAGCAAAACAACAACCCCACAACTTCTCAACATAACAGGATTAGAGACACTTTCCAAGCCAGAAAGTCTCACACAACTGAAAGAAACTTACCTTGGTGAGATTTTAAAATATTTTATTTTAAATGCCACTTTAAAGCTGTTATTATGCAGGTTATTCTGTTGCAAATGGAAAGTTTCAAGGTGGAAATATTGAGTTTGTTGCAAGTGGAGAACCAAGATACAATTCGAAGGGCCGGGTAAGGATGTTTTTTCGGTAAACTCTAATCGATCTGTATTTAGAACGCATAAGTCTGTTCTAAGCAAACCAATGCAAACCACNTTAAAATATTTCATTTTAAATACCACTTTAAAGCCGTTTTTATGCAGGTTACTCTGTTACAAATGGAAAGTTTCAAGGTGGAAATATTGAGTTTGTTGCAAGCGGAGAACCAAGATACAATTCGAAGGGCCGGGTAAGGATGTTTTTTTCGGTAAACTCTAATCGATCTGTTTTTAGAACGCAAAAGTCTGTTCTAAGCAAACCAATGCAAACCACAAAGACGATGTTTTTTAAATTGTCTTTAATAAACAAGAAATCCTATTGGAAACGATTTGGACGTCTGTGTGAGCATTGCAGTGCTGCATTTAACTTTATCAAACACGATATATCTGACGAGCTTCTTTTTTACAAATGTACCTCTCTTGATCGTCAAGAGCGAACCGCGATAAAATTTTAGCAAACCGCGATAAAATTTTCAGACATACTTGAAAGTAATAACTCGGGAATTAATAAAGACTCGAGTCACCAACACAAAAACTCGTACTGCTTAGTCTCGGTAATTGATTTGATATTAAGACAATCACGTCAAATGCAGGTCTGTAACCTCTCATTCGCAACGGGCTAGCTCATCGTTTAGATTTTGGATGTAAACAAGCCATAACTACCATTACAGGTTTTAATCATCGAGTCGAATCAACTTTCCTTTCCTGCATCCAATTACCATTCACTTCATCCATTTGGTGCAATGTGGCAACTTGGAGCTTATTTCGGTCAATCAGTGTTGGCAGCAGACGTTAACAACGACAACTTTGATGATTTGCTTGTGTCGGCACCACTTTATTCAAATCAAGGCGGATATGATCAAGGAAGAGTTTTTGTCTTCATGAATAACCCAACTAACCCTGGACCACAATATTGGGTGAGAAGCGTTGTATGCTTTGATGTCCAAATTATTACAGAGAGTATATGGTAGTACAGAGAAGTGCCTTTCTTAGTGCTTTTGACCTTTAATTTTTTTGAATAAAAAGTTGCTTTCAGCGAATAACAAACGCTTATCGTACCCATAATAAAAATGAAAAAATTTTTAGCCTATTCATTGAAGTCAAAAAATTAAGGTAGTAAAAAGTAGTAGAATTTGCAAAAACATCTAGTTCTAACTTCTGATTAGTTGGATTGATTAATATTCCTAACTTATTAGAAAGCTGCATTCAATCCGTTAGTATTAGTTGGTTCAAATGCAATTGGTTCTCGATTTGGGATGAGCATATCACGTGTTGGTGACGTCGACCAAAACGGTTATGACGACATATTGATCGGTGCTCCAATGGAATCTCGTTCAGGAACAGAAAGTGGGGCTGTGTATTTGTATTATGGAAGTTCAACAGGTTTGAGCGAGTTACATAAACAAGTAAGACCAACTCATTGATAATTTTCGGACAAATTGTTGTTGATAAAACTATTGCAATCCAACAGAAAATACTTGGAAGCTCTGTAGCGCCATCGCTGGTAAATTTTGGATATTCGGTCACCAAAGGTCCAAAGCAGGGAATTGATGTTGATGGAAATAAATATCCTGATCTATTGATATCTGCTCCATCCAGTGATAAAGTGATCATCCTACGTTCAAGACCAGTTGTTGACGTCACAGCTAGTGTGACGATAACTCCCCCCTCAGTTGACTTGATGACGTGTCTTCGGTCGATCAAATGCGCAACTGTGCAAGTTTGCATTCAGACCCAACAGCGAGCCACAACTTCTAATGTATTTCATCGTAAGTTGACAATCGCTAATTTCTAATATTACTTTATTTTGGTTTCTGACTTTTCCCTCAGAAATGGTTACCAAGCTATCTATGGACGATCTTTTTTTGACTGCCACTGGAAAACGGATCCAGTTTGCTGACAACAGCACAACAGCCACTACCTTAACAAACAACAGAGCGGTTGATAGATTATCCCAATGTTACTCGTACGATATTCGTTTGAATGTAAGTGATCTGTATCCCTGTATATATCCTTCTATTGCTCGTTGTTTTACTGAGTTTTTTCTGTTTTGAGCAGGCGGCAGCTNACTATCTTTTATCATTCTTAATTTCAACTTTCATGCTACTAATCAATTTCGTGTCACCAGACTGCATCATACGCACCCACTGGAGCTTTAAGTTCATTGCCGCTGATCATCAAATATTCATACGATTTTACAAAAGCGCACAAAACCACTCTCCAATCGGCAGTTCTTGATCCAATTGGCGCCACTTTTGTACAAGCTGAGTGGCTGCTTAGCACTGGTTGCTCTGGCAACAACCAGCGGTGCATCCACGACCTCGGCTTGTCTGCTGTTTTCTCGTAAGTTGCAACTGTAAAACAAAAAGTTTGGTTGTTAGAATGTAAACTTGTTACTCAGAATTCCTGCATCCAAAAATGCCCACGTGATTGAAAATGCGCCAGGTTTAATGACAGCAACCGTTACTATTAGCAACGCTGGTCCGGACCATTCGTTCTTCACAAGGATGGTTGTTTCTTCAACTGGATTGAGCATCAACAAGGTTTGACATTTAGCTTTCCAACTGCAACTTTTCTCGGTAAATTTTAACTGTCATGCAACAAACAGATCACCAGCACATGTGCGATAAAGTCTAACACGTTGAGTGTTGAGGGAAATGCAGTTATCGTGATGAACAATCTGGCCTCAGTGTTGATGAGAGGCGAAAAGGTAATCGGAACGTTTTCACGATGACTTTCAAAACCTATTTAATCATGTTGTTGATATAGTGCACTGTCACACTGTCGTACTCGTTGGAAGATTTAAGACTCACTGCTACTATCAAAGCACTCACCATCAACGGAAGAATATTCTCCGGGTTAGTTTCAGTTTACCTTGTGACGCGCAAATATGTCAAAAGGTAAAAAACATTGTCTTTATTTGAAAGTCAATGCAGAAAAAGTTAACACACTACATGGATTAGACCACAAGGGGTTATATGTAACCTGCACCAACCTACTTTACGCGAAACGTAAATACATTTGCAAGAGGAACAACTGTGTGCATTTTATACCAGAGAGCATATGTTTAAAGATAATAATATTAACCACATTTTTGTAGACGCAATGAGTCAAGCGACCCCAGCAGCGGTAATGACGTAATTACGTACGATCTCCCTATAAAATATAGAGTTGACCTTGTTCCAGGCGGGTAAGCACAAGAACCTAATTGTTTAGAACGAACATGACAAAATCTGTTACCCGCGTTTTCACCACGCAGAACTTCATTTCCTATCGAAGCAATCTTCTTCAATCATTCCACATCAGCGGATTACGTCACAAGTCTGACTGACTCACTGTTAGGCGGAAATCTGACCAACATACAACACACCATGACGGTAAGATTCTGCTGGCTTTCTGTTTTAATCTACATGTAAATACAAAATATATTTTTTAAAACAGATAGAAAACCGAGGAAAAAACTTGTTGTCATCAGCCTGGTTTGATTTTACTTGGCCCGAATCTACAAAAGATGGATTTCCGCTACTTTATTTGTACGACTTCAAATGTTTGGTAACTATTTAACAATTTGATTTATTTTGAAAATGACTAACGACAATATTGTTTATCATGTTTTAGCCATTGANTCTTGTGACGTCACAAACAAAGTAAACAAAGAAAACATTCCAATGTACGACAGTGGGGCTTTTAACCTCTCGGTGAAGTTTCCATCAAAATCTCAAGCAATACTTACACCATTGACCGTAAGCGAAACAACTTTTACAAATCTTTTCTCTATTTTACATGAGTAACCATTTGGCGTACAAAACTTGAAATCGTCTTTGCCATT
>QXVZ01026896.1:0-12880 GCA_008931825.1 Phallusia fumigata
GATTATGCGACTTAAAACAAGGCTGGTCGTCTGGCCCGCTGTCGATCTTGCCTACTGACAAGTTGGTGTTCACATCAAAGTCACACCCACTTAACTTAGCTTTGTGACGTAGACACATGCACTTGTTACGTCACAAAAGAAGATTGTCGGCTTGGGTGTCGCTGCACCGTGGGGAACAATTGAAATTTTACACCTGCCCGAGGAAATATGTCAAGAACAACGTGATAGCATGCGTTTTGAATGGACCGGCACGTATCGGGCGTTGGACGATATTAACCTCACAAACGATAATTATCGTTACGCGGCGATGGCACGATAATACCGGTTTAGCTTGGATCTCTCAGCCACAAGTCGACAGCTGCGAGGTTAGGTCATAAGTTCGAAACGCGGAGAGTTCTTTTGGTAAACAAAGCCGCAAAATGTGAGAGCGAGTTGCGACATTCACAGCATGCCTTGGTTAGGTTAGGCAACAAAACGAATGCTGTAATTGTCGCCTGATGGCAGGATTACTGCCCACTTTGACATATTTCAACTTTGCTGCCACTTTTAAACTCATGAAATCTGCAGACGCAAGACCACGGAAGGCACGGTCACATATATCACGTTATAGCAAATATTAGTTGACAAACGGCTAACCCAGAGGTTAAATTTTGTATTTTTAGGGGTTGGGGGGATTTCGTGTTGAATATTAGAGTGTAAAAGTTCAATAATAGTTAGAGCTTCGTTTCTCTTTATGATATACTGATTTAAACATTCTATTTACGTACTCAATTTTTGGATGGGAAGAATTTATATTGAATATGAAAATCGTAAGTTTAATTGAATATTTACAGTGGAATAATTTGACCTCTCAATAAACTAGTTTCAAAAATTGCGACTAAAAGTGATTTGAATCAGCATTTGATCAAAAACCTCCCAACATACCTTGTTCATTTCCGTCCACGTCAAACCGCTTAAGTTTCGTGAAGCGACTAAAAAAGTCCACAACCGGCTAAAGAAAAAAAGGCGCGATTTTAGTTACAGGATAAAAATGAGTAAACTGTTCACAAACCTTTTCAGGAGGGAGACTAATTTGGTTGATTGAAGTTTCCAATCTCTGCAAATGACTGGGAACTTTTTGTTTCGAGCTCTGCGATGACACTACCGGTTCTACTTTCGAACCCTGCGATACCTGAAATGCAAGAGAAATTTCAAGCTTTCTGTTCAAATAAGCAAGTTAAAAATGCCATGACCAGTTCAAAGTAGTAATTCAATACATTGTGTCTTAATTGAAAACATAGTTGATATCGTATATACAGTGAATACATTGTAATGCTGTTTGACCTTGTTTACAATTATTTTTTGCTTTTCAAATTTTGTGTATTTCGGCAAAACATTGGTATCGTAGTTAAAAATCATTAAAATGTGTTTTAAATTAAGTTACAACGTAATCAACGCATTTTTACCACGTTTTATATTAATATTAATGCTGTAGGTAGGCAAAAATCGAATGTTAACAATTGTCCATTATTCTCGTTTTAAAGAATTCATAATAGTTGGTCGCTTTTAATGTAAAGACCTGTTGTGTGACTTTGCCAGTCATCATGCTCTCGCTTCTTCTCATCCGTTCGCTCTCCACTTCCTTGGAGATGATCTGCTTCAGCGCGTACGAAAGTTGACGTCTAGCGCCACCTGACGGATGGTGGAAAGCGCATACTTCGGCCATATTGCTGCGAAAAAACAAAATATTTATACACAACCGAAGTGTTACCGCTTATTCATGAAAAGATATATAACTTCTGCCAAGACGATCATGGGTTGTCTAAAACCCCTGTAGCTTTCTGCATGACATTACTGTGGACCTGTTTCTCAACCACCCAGCAGTGGTAGATTGTATTGCTTGCATTACTCTCATTGTGTCCCCAAACGGTTGGGCGGAAGTAAAAAAGTCAGAGGGCTAGCAGCACTGCAACAAGCGTTACAGTAAAAGCATTCAGACATTGACTACTTCGTGTTGTTAGAACCCAACATCTTAAACAGCACCCAGGATTTTGCCCCAGTGCCTTGGTATAACTCTCCACCCCTGTGCACTTACGGTTCCAACACATAATTGTATTGTCCTTCTGCGTCCTTTTCCTGTCTATAAGTTAAGTTGTAAGCCAACATGGAGTGAACGAGGTCGACAAGTTGTTTCTTTTCGTTGCTGCTGTAAAGTTGCATGTTGACCTGCATAAAAACAGGTAAGGCATTACACAAAATATATTTTTTGGGAAAAAGCCTAATAAAACCATAACAGCCAGAAAGCTTGTATATAGTGAACTCACTACACATTTTCTACACAGTGTAATCACTACATACAAGCTCTCTGGCAGTTATGTTTCAAATGTCTTGTTCCTAATAAAATGATATAACACATTCAGAAATAGGCCCTGTCATTTATGTAACGTGCCCTGGTGCTTGAACCTAGTCAATTGAGTGTATGTTTGTTTAAGCACAAACATAAGTGTGTTATGCTGCCAGTGCACAGTCGGCAAACATACGAAGCAACAAAAGAAAGAAGTGCATCAAAAAGTGCAAAAATCGGCCAAAATTTAATTGACCGCAAATGTATATATGCTGCCAACTACCGGTCGAAGTGACGGCGTCATGATAGCCAGCAGGTGGGGCACGAGATCTTGTATTGCAACAGTGGGAGACGTGTAGCATCGTGAGTTAGGAAACATGTCTTGGTAGAGGCAGGTTAACAGATTTTCACTCTTCTGCCGCTTCTGTCGATTCTGCAAAGAAAAATTAACAGGTTTCAACAGAACTATTATGTGTAAGATCCCTTTGTCTAAAAAGTAATTTAACAACAAAACTTCATTTTTCGCATCGTAACCTATTGTTATTTTAATAATTGCCTATTTGGCAGAGGTGTCCAAAGGCGGCCCGTAGCGGCATTTCACGTGGTCCGCGGCTGCGGTTTTAAATTGTGTCATACATGGCCCGCCAAAGTTTGGATTAAGCTTTTGGGTTGAAGCGACTTGCGACTTCACGCAAAAGCTTGCCATTACACTTTATTTACCGACAAGAAGGAAGATTACAGGGTGATGACGCAATACAAATCCCATATAGCTGATAAGATCGTTGTGTAGCCTTGTATTTGCGCACTAATTTTATGCATAAAGGAAAAAACGCCGGCCCCACGGGCTTATGGGATGCTCAGCAGATTTTGGCCAACCACCAAGCATCAAACGGCGACGCTCGGTACCGAATACTCAGGTATGTCCCGAGTCATCAAATTCTCACCTCATTAGCTGTTTGAGGGAACTGTATCTTCGGAGGAGAGATGCAGGAAAAGAGGAGATGGAAGAGGACGAATATATAGGGAGTATATCTCATGAGGACCCACTCCTGATGAAGAGCGACCTCCTTGTTAATGTGGTCGTACAGCAACATCCACTCGTACGCTTTGTTCACTGACAGCATTGCAAGGTCTTTAAACTTCATCAACAGAAAGTTCTCGTGTACGCCCTACAAAAATAAGAATGCTTACATAAGAAGTGTCATAAGTTAAGTTTAACATCTGTGTGGAAGTTAAAGAAGGCAAAACGAATTAAGTCTCGACCCTTTTACATTTACTTGGAAGAACAGTACAAGAAAAAAATATTACATGACGAATTGTTTCACCGCTCTTATATGCTTATTATCAAAGTTGGAAGTTGCGTATTAAATGCTTATTATTAAATGATTAGCACAGTTAATCAGATATAAGTCACAGTCGCCAGGCCTGCAAGAGGAATTATACCGAATCAGAATCGCCCTTCCAAGCATTTCCATTATCAAAGCGTGAATAGAAAA
Source organism: Phallusia fumigata (assembly GCA_008931825.1). NCBI lineage: Eukaryota > Metazoa > Chordata > Ascidiacea > Phlebobranchia > Ascidiidae > Phallusia > Phallusia fumigata. The sequence continues at coordinate 3,820 of QXVZ01026896.1, forward strand.
ATCTAGTCTGCGGTGGGATTCGAACCCCTCGATAGAAGCGTATTCGGGGCTGGCTGTCTACCAACTAAGCTACAGAGTCTATCTAAATCATATTTAACCAAACACAGATTTTAGGGTGCAACGAATTCTTACCTGCAGAGTCTTTTCGTACTCCCCATTCGCCATGACAACGTCCAAGATGTGATAGAACCGAGCTGAGAACTGCGACACCTTGTGGCCATCCATGACGCCCTGCTGCACTGCATGCGAATCTCGATCGATTTTTCTGTCGCATTAAACAAAAATGATTACGCTAATGACTTAACCGATAACCGCTGGATCAACAACGAACAAGAACAAGGTCCATGTACTGTAAGTGACGCAAGATTGTGACGTTATGCACAACGTTATTGCAACCTCACACACAACTGACCAGTTTTGAGCGGTTCTTTAACGTCACGTCCACAGTTTTTTCTCAGTCAAATTTATTGTGTGATTTTAAGGTTTAACTTTTTAAACGTCAGAAGGTTTTCGAAACATTTTTACCGTGACTCGTAATACGATTCCATCTTATCATGAAAACCCTATCAAAATTATAGACTAAAACTCGGTACATAGGTCTCTATTGCATTTCGTAACAGTGAGTTACAGTAAAAAGAAATCTTGTGTCTTTTTGAAGCAGCTTCGTAACTTTTTCACTTCTTTAAACAAAATGCAACCGCCAAAAGATGATGCGACTCAGAAAAAAAGCCCACAACAGCAACGGAGGCCGCGAAGTCATACAAAAACACTGTGCACAGTGAAAATCGTCATTTCGAGGAACGATATCAACGACCTTTTTCATACAAAGTGTACATAGTGAAAAAGGTCATTGATATCGTTCCTCGTATGACGCCGGTAGGTTTGGTGGTGGCTGGACTATTATAACAAAGTTTTTGGCCGAATGTCCGTGTTCAAAACATTTTCTGGGGTCTTTTTTGTAGAACTTCAAACTACCTACCTTTTGTTCTTTGGCAGTTGAAATATTTCGTTCCAGGTATGAAATATAGATTTATGTTGATCTTTTTGGCCGATAGAAAGGTCCTTCACTATTTCAACGTTCAATCTAAAACAAAAGGATGTTGTATACTAGCGACCCTTTTTAGGAAACCAATTCGGTTTTAATATTCTTAATTGGGAGATATAAGCCAGTCCTTGTGTGTAAAAGATTTTGTTTCCACAAACGCTGTTGTCAACACCGGGCATGTTTTACGCAGTACTGGCATTTTTTGTTTGTGTTTTAAAAAATTGTAATTGAGCGTAAAAAATACACCAACAGCTGGAACATAAACATGGTTTGATTAAAGAAGTTTCGGGTAGCCAACCAATGTTTACATAAAAATGAAAGAAGGTAGCCAATATTTTCATGTAACAAACAAAAACGCTTAATTACTTGTTGGTTCCATTGGATCTGACAAACTGCAATGTGTTGATACAAGCTCGAATGTCGTTGCCTGATTTCTCACATAAAGCAAGCAGACTCGTCAGATCGCAGTCCAAAGATTGATGACGACATAACTGTAATTTATAAATATTTACGTTGTAAAGGGTAAAAATGGCTATAAATCTATTGTTACGTCAAATATACGTGACGTCATATCACCACGAGACTGCTCGTTTCTCGACAAAACAAAACACATGCAGTTGTTGCCAATTTTTAATACTCATGGTTTGTGTTACAAGTTAGTTAAAAATCCCTCGCGCTAAGGTAATTGACTACGATTATTACTAAAGTATGTTGAATAATTGATTTCTCCATGTTAACTCACTTGTCGAAGTCTGGATGCAAGTCTGTCTGTGGTGGTCGGCGGGAATTGGAGAAGATAACTTTGTTGTCTCAGTTGCCTCAACGATGGAACATATCTGGACATTTTATTGGACGTAAATATGGATACACAAAAAAAGACAATGGCAAAAGACACAGTATTTTGGGATCAAAACTTTTTCTTTTTTTAATTTAAACACAGAAATGACATTTAATTTCTGTGATTAAGAATTTCATATTGTGTATTCGTAGTAGTGGATTTTAATTATTGTAGTTAGCTATTCTATGGAATATCTTACAAATCATTGCAAATGCAAATGATGGGTCTTTGCAGGAAGTTTTTTGTTTCTTTCTTCTTTTTCTTTTTTGGTTCTTGCTTCTTGGTTTGGGAGATCGAATTTAGTAAAACATTAATTGCAGCCTAAGTTGTGAAAAACAGATTTACAAATATTAAAAAAAAAAATCCAAAATCAAAAATTTTGGTACACCTTACAGAGTAAACAAAAACTATGCTTTTTTAATTTTATGTAATCTTAATGTCTTTGATGCAGCCTAAGCAAAACACTTGTGTCGTAAACTCGTCCATCACTCCCTCGCATCTGGACGTTTAGCATTTGGGGCAAAACAGTCAGTGTTTAAACACGTATTGCAAATTTATTGTTTTAAAGGTAACATTCAAATCATAATTTTCCAAAGAAAGTGAAAAGTTTGCTTACCTGAGGAGCGCCATCTATTTCATCAATAATCAAACAATTTGGTCGTTGGTCTGTTCCGAGAACAGACTTCATTTGAGTTGTTTCTTCAAGTTTTTTCTTGAACGCTTCGGCACTTCGGTCATCACTGGAAAATTAGTTTTATGAGTTTTATGATTGCCATTTGGCAACTGTTTGATCGCCTTACCTTGCATTCATTTCAACAACATGATACCCAGCATGCCTCGCAATAATGTGGGCCAGGGTAGTTTTGCCGAGTCCAGGCGCTCCACACAGTAAGGAGATCTTGAAGTGAGGTCGATTAAACTCGTCCAATTCCTTAATCAGTTAAAAAATTAAAAATCTGCTGTATATTATTGAGCCTGTATTAAGTGTTCAGAAAGAACTGAGCAAATCTTTTAGGGTCTCTAGGTAAATGAGTGTAAATTAAGGTGTTTGTGACAATGGCTAAACCTGTAAATTTGCCTTCAAATGCATTGGTCATTTAATTTCTTTAGCCTTTTTGTCAATAGTTTATGGTCTTAGTAGTTTTACGCTTGATCTGGCTTTATTTTATGTGCCACAATTGGGAATTTTAAATTACTAAAATACTGCATGCAATTTAAAAGTGTTATTTGTTAAATATATAAAGCAGCATGCTGTCAAGCAAATACATTAACCCGAAGTACAATTTTAAATTAGATTTTCTGTTGATTAAAAGCTCTTTCATGCTGCATGTACAATTAGGTCTCACCTCTTCTTGTTCATTTGTTTTAAATTTCCCGAACTTTCCCTTAAACTTGTGCTGCTGTTGCTTAGGTTGGTTTTCCTTGTCCTGGTTTTTCTTTGGTTGGACCGGCCGACCAAATACGACATGATCCCACAGTTTGAGCCATTTCAACAAAGAACGATTCACACCCTGCGAACAAAAATGCGAAACATCACCAATTTCAGTGACATACTGCAGTGTACCGTAGTGAGTCGGTTACACTGCCGATGTACCAGCGATAAGAATTTATCAAAGACGCTTATTATCAAGTTGTATTTATAAATACATTGGTTATCGGATCTAGGTAATATTACCTTTATTGAATTTAGCTTTAAAACAGTACTATTTATAATTGACTAGGAAAATTAAAATGGCAGGGCGTGAAGATGCACAGTTTGAGAACCACAAACATACCGAGTTGCTGAGCTAACAAGCATTACACATTCTTGTAGTTTACACATTTAACTGTTTATAGTCTGGTTAAAACATTGTTCTATTTAATGCCCAATGCTTCCAAAATTTAAAAAACTGTTAACAAAATTGCTTTAATGAGGTAAGGTTCAACAATGGCATTAATATGTAACATACCTAATCAAAGGTCTTGTGGCACATAGAAAAACAATTCTTGAAAATTAAAAAATATGCTGACTACAACGTATGCAGCTAGTCAACAAAACATCGATAAAATTCCTCATAAGCAATCTAAACCTAAGACAAAACAGAAACGTTTACCTCATCACTTAACAAATGAGTGTAGTGAGTTGGGGCAAATTTGTTCACCCATAACCCATCCTGAGAGTTCTCCTCCCCACTGTAAATCCCCTCGTCTTCCTGGTTCTCCGAATCCATTGTCATTGTGCTCTCCGACAAGACCTGATTCATCAAAGTGTTGTCACCAAGACCGAGAGCGTCTCTTCTTACTTCTTCTGTGATCCGTTGAGTTTCCAGGAGCCTTTCCTGTTGTTTCTGATAAAGGCAGGAACAAACTTACAGCAGTCTTTAGATTTTAATGGATGGTTACAAATTATCTTTAAGGTGTAACGAATATTTTGAAATAGAGAAATCATCACAGAACCTATTGCCCTTTGTCTCGCCGGCATTTTCTTGTCGTTTTTTAGGTCGGACGACCCAGTCCGTTCTTTAACACCTTTTTGATCCTTCTTGTCTTGTTTCCGTTATCTTGTTTGCGCATTCTACTGGGTTAGTTTGACCAGGTTTGCTCAGTGAACGTATGTGGTTTGGTTTTAATTTTAACTTTGTGTGATTTTTTACCATTATATGTCTTTTATTTGGTGTGTGCTATTTTACAAATACCAACGATGCCTATATTTTCTGGCGAAATGCATCTTTTATTAAGAGCTAAGGGGAAATGACTTGCATACAAAATTGGAAGTTACTTATGAAATGAACTATATTTTCTCGCGAAAATGAATTTTACTGGCGTAGGTTTGCAATGTTTGGTACTTGACTTGGTACCTTTGTGTTTTGGATCCTTTGCTTGCATCATATATCTTAAGTATTAACTTTTTTCATTTAACCCCCTTGCTCAAATAAGTTCGACCATGTGCATGAAAAACAATGTGCAATTAAAATTTATCCCAACCATAACTGGGTAAGTTTTCGTGTGAGTTTACAAAAACTATTTAACAGTCATGAGCAAACCATGCCAGTATTTTTTGTTAGACAAGAAAGTAAATGAGCATGAAGCATAACTCCATCAAACCTTTTCATAAATGCTTTGTCTCAGTTCAGGTAGAGATTGTGGCAACAACTGCAAAGATCTTGAACCGGTGATCAGTTCGTTGGAGTTTAAAACCTGAAACAAAAATATGTGTCAAAATGAAACAAAAGTTTACTGCAAACTACAGACCAGAAGCTCACAACACTTATTATACACTAAAGCAGTGATTTCCAAACTTTTTGTGGGAATATACAAGCCAATATTTTGTCATTTTTTAATCTGATGATGTTGTGTTTTTACAGTATACTGTCTCAAACATTCTTACAGCAGTAATAAATACAATATAAAAGCACAATCATTTTTCATAAATGGCACTGGTCCGAAACCAAGTGATCTACAAACCAGTTTAAAGTCACTGTATGGAACAAGGATGATTGTAATTTGCATACCGAGGTAAGTTTGTCATTTGATCTCATGCGCATGTAGACTCTTTGTCCATCGGATGCTGTGGCCGAAATGAAGTCACTATGGACAGGAGGGTGGACAAGCACTTTGGTTAGCTGAAAGGTCTTCTGTGCTGTTGTTTCTGCGAACAAACAACAAACTTTATAAATCTAAGGTTGTATATTCCAAGTCTTAGACATTCTTGAAGCAAATAGAATCAGGCAAGGAAAACGTCAAACTTTTTCAGACACACACCTTAAAAGTATTAACAACTAAATATTGACCAAAAACATTTGCAACAATAAAAGTGTGCAGTTGATAATATGTGTAGATTTGCCATTCTTCTTATATCTCCAATTTTGGGCCAAAGGTTTGTTACAATGCTATACTAAAACTATGTGTCCTGTTTCAAACCAATTACCAGTGGGAACAAATTCTGGAGCGCTGTGTTTGCTTTCCCGATGTCGTAAAATTTTTTCTATCATCTGCGGCGTGCTGAGGCAATTCTTGTCTCTCAGCTCCTTTTGTCTGAAAAAGTAAAATTATGATAAGGAGTAGAAACTAGTAAACATACCTGCCTGTTTACCCTTTAGCCTGGTGGTATATGTACTTAAAGAGGTTTCAAAAATTCTGGTTGGTCTTAGGGGACAAAAAGGCACTAAGGTTACCAAGTATTTTTACCAAGACACACTTTGTCAATCTCCTTTGTCACCCCCCCCAGATCTGAGGGATTTTTTACAATTCACAAGGTTTTAGTTTGATTTAGTTCTTATAGTTGGCTTTTTGAAGTTCACATTGACGCTTGGTCTTCCAAACGCTTTGATGTATTTTACCTTTGCATCTCCACATCCCTGTCAACATCGAGTGTAGTTGGCATGCTAGGTTTATGTTGTTCCATACGTGGTCGTTTCCTCATGGGGGCTATTTAAAAAACACTGTAATTCATTTTGCGATTTAAACATAACACGCAAAATATGTGTATAAACCCTTGTTATACACACATTAGGTTTAAAAAAAATATCTGCTGTTTTATACAGTGTAGACTTACACAATGGGACGACCTCCTCATCAATTACCAGGTCAGAATCAAAACCATCTTTAGCAGGAGAAAACAGCTTTCTCCGCTTGTTGCTTATAGAATCTGTATCAAGCTCCGGAATGTCGGTAATTTCAGGTTCAGGAATCTCTGCATTGCTTGTTTTTTCAGGCTGACCAACTCCTGTGTAGAAAATAAATCATCTATCAGCTTTTGAACAAATAACACATTAACCAAAAGAAAAGTTGTACAACTAATACTTGGGAAAAAACAGTTAAATCATTTAAGCTATACATGTAAACGAATATTTAGTTTTCAATATCAAGCATTTTGAAATTTTGGAAGGTCAGTCTGCTTGTTAAACTAATTTCCCCGCAAAGCCTATGCAGCTGCTCAAAGTGTTTTATTAACTGCTTTTTATCAACAGCAGTTTAAGTAAGGGGTGCATGGCAAATCTGTGTTGTATATAATGCATGCTTTATAAGCATCTTCTGTCTGGGACAACAGGCCTGCAGTGACAAAGCAAGTGGAAAACATTAAAAGTTAGTAAATACCTTCAAGTTCATTCAGTGCATCAAGTTCATCAGCGTACTGTGACTCGTAATAGGCGTATTCGTCAAATCCATCATCAGCCATTGTTGGAGCAGCTTAAAACAACTTTTAATTTTTTAACAAGAGCTCTGTAACAAAATGGCTCAACAGTACATTTATCATCATCAGAGAGGCTGGAATTCAAAACCACTAGAGCTTGCTAATTTAAAGCTAAATGAAACCTAATTATTTAACATTTAACTCTTAAGAAGCAAACCACTAAGGCACAGTTTTTAGGTAAAACTTTAAAACAAAAGCTCGAAATTTGAGAGAACAATCTCAAATGCTGACAGCCTAAAACAAAAGGAATTGTAAAACCAAAAGCCAATAATGATTTGTGAGCTGCAGACAGTGCACAAATTGAATTGTTTTTTAAAACAGCAAAAAAAATTTTGAAATAAAAAAAGCGTTTTTGCGTTGTTAGAATCTTTTCAAGCAGTTTATACTCATTTAAAGAGTAACTTACTGAAGACAATGTTAATGTTGTATACAAGTTACAGCAAACACGGATTTTAGACATGTTCTACGGCCTTTCACACATTTTTCTTTAATTACATTAGTTACTGGGCCGCTAACAAATCAACAAAAACACAGCACTAAAAAAATTCCCGCCACCTAGCTTGTGCTCACCCATCCATGACAATTTTTAGAAATAATTTTTTAGTTTTTACTAATATTTTTGTAAAATGTTGGTGTGGAGCACAAAAATTGCAAAACAAGTATTTAGTTATTGTTGTTTGAAACAATACTTGCACTTATTTGTTGTTGTAAATACCCTGTTAGGTCTTGCGCCTCTTAAAAAACATTGCAAATTTACATTGGTAAAATTTGGTATTCTTTTATTCACGTGATTATCAGTAACATGAAATCCTAAGCAATCTTTTTTGAATTTATAGAAATCATCAAAAGGTACGGTACGGTGGTACGGTACGCTCCTCGTAACGAGGTACGTGGTATGCTTAACTCATGACGTACCGTACCGTACTGACATCCTTGGTTTGATTACGTCAATTCTGTCCGCTAGGAAGCAGCCTTTAGTCGGACCGACGACATACATTAGGCGGGGGATTCACCACAGTAAGGTACGTCAGTTCACGCACCGACAGCTTTGACTCACGGACAGCTCAGCAGCTTGTTGCGAGCTTCAGCGTTTCAGCGCCAGTACAGAAAACTTAATCACACTGCGATGAAGTCTACCAGGATTGGTCATACGGCTTGAATTATGTCGCATTTATTGTTATCAAACAACACTGAATTAGGTTTCAACAAAGGCAAATTTAATCATACGGAGAAGTTGTAATCAGGCTAAGTGAGGTTGTATCGATTTNACCAGGATTGGTCATACGGCTTGAATTATGTCGCATTTATTGTTATCAAACAACACTGAATTAGGTTTCAACAAAGGCAAATTTAATCATACGGAGAAGTTGTAATCAGGCTAAGTGAGGTTGTATCGATTTACAGAGTTAGCGGCAGACGGAGTTGTGTGTGCGCACAAAACCATTGTAAGCCAGGTTACTACGTCCAACGAAACTAACTTTGCCCCCGGGGCTGATGTGTTTTAGTAGTTAATGTCACTAGATGTACGTGTTGTTAGATGGACTTTATATGAAAAAATTAGAAGATATCGGTCTAATATAGGGGTCTATTGCAATAAAAGTGATGTCTGATATTGGGTTCGTGTTTGCCAAATAAACCACTCTACGGAGCAACTAACCGTATTTGACCACCAATTAAGTTGTGTTTTAAAGTCGGTTACCATAGAGTGCAACTTTTACATGATCAATATTGTGGTATATCGTAATTATAATGATTCAATCACATTTTTGTAACTTTGGGTCATGGGAGTCAGATAGAGAAATGAAAAAGTCGCGGGGTGCTGACCTCTGGTCAAGGAACTTCCCTTTGTACTCTGAAATGCCAATTCAAACGCCAGACGTCAGGGTCTTGAGAAGGCAAATGTCTTTGGCTAGTGAAGGCTTAAAAGAACAAATGACGTGTGTTGAAATTTGATACCGCCTTTATTGTTGAGTACTTCGTAACAGTGAAAGCTTTGCAGTTTTTC
>QXVZ01026899.1:0-16423 GCA_008931825.1 Phallusia fumigata
TTTCACACCGGAAGTCAAAACAATTACTGGCCATGTATTTATTGAGAAGTTCCTGACTCGGAAAAAACAGAAAGAGGCACTTTTTCGACTTCAAGGACAGGTTTTTATGCATAGATTTTCATTTATTACCATCCCGTTTTCAAATTCGAGTTTGGTAAAACAATTAGCTTTTAAAGAAACGGAAAGCTTAAATTATTAAAAAGAAGTTTGTAATTTGAAACAAAAAAAGTCACTTATCGGTAAACAACAACAGAACATGTCATTTTTTCGCAAACAACACTTCGCGTTAAACCACGAACAGGAGGGCCACTTTGTCGGCTCATATCGGAAACCACGAAATTAAGATAAACCCTCAACAGCAGGTGGTTTCATTGACCAATTATGCGTTCACACCGACAAGCTATTAGAACTTGACTTGGTGTTTGCTCAAGTAATGGAACGAGCAAGTGCACGCGCGATGTGACGTCGGTAGAAGCGTTGTGACGTCACAGAGCTGGTTATGCAGTTGTGGCGGGGGCGCGAAACGATTTAGAACAGAGAAGCTCGCGAGTCAACATCGATTCCACGAATTCGACTTTTTTACGTCGATAGTGGTTTGGGAGAGAATAACACTTGAACTTGACATTAGGCAGATTTACGAACTGTTTACAACAAATTTGTATCCTGGCGAACAAAGGAACCTTCAGTAATCCTAATACTGATACGAGATTGAATCAAACTTTTGTGTTTTTTCACCTTTTTAAAAACTAAACTGAAAGTATGTGATCGCTTTTCAGAGAATCTTTAACAAGAATTTCAAATTCAAACAAAGTGTTTGCCACCTGAATGCATAGAAATCGACACAAAGCTTAAAATATTTCTCACACCGCTCTTACTCTATAAATACTCGGTTCGTCTGTACACAAGACGCCCATCATTCATTTAGCTGATATATCAATCACCAGCAGGAAGTCTTATTTAATAAATACCTCAAAATACTAACCGGTGTTGAGCTGTGGGAAGTGTCATAAGCGTCACGTTGTACAATGTCGGTTCTTCCTCATGCAACAAGGCATCGGTATTCATTTTTGTCGCCGTATCGCGACACTACATCGTCGTTGTCTGTTCGCGTTTCGAAATCTGCTCTGTTTCTAAGCAGGAAATCGAATCTATTCTAAGCGCCGCGCCCTCGAATGACCGCGACCAAGCAGACAAACATGACATGCGATGACGCGAACCCGCTATGTTCAACAAAATCAAGAGACCGCGCACATCCAGAATATTTTTCCAGTTTCTAAACCTCTGTTTCGTGCTGAAGAAAACTTGGGCACAGAGTTTAGGGTTTTAAGTGTGGGGATTGTGAGTTGTATATAAGCGGGTGTTGGAATCTAGAATCTGTCCTAAAGCTTTCATGTTGGCCAACAATAACGGTCATATATGAATCACAGTACGCCAGGCCTGCAAGAGTCGTTATACCGAATCATAATCGGCTGTTTTGTTAGCCGACGCCTTGCTGAATAAAAATGCTTTGGAGGTCGCGAAAAAATACCAGACACAAATTAGAAAAAAATCCAAAAACTGTCGGAACTGTAAAAACGTACAAACGATTTTTAACGTGACTCATCTGCTCCAAACCTTTCTATAAATTATTACTCACATTGCTATCATCATAAAGCAAACTTCGCTTTATCTTTAAATCTGTAGTTTAACTTTCGCCTGAACATGCTTCGCGGGGTTAAACCTGGCTAAAAACCCTGAAAAGAACAAGTTTATTACTCTCGGAACGTTTTCAAAACTGATTTAAAGCAGAAACTCATCGTGAGCTGATATATGCGGTTTGACTGTGACGTTGACGGGGAAGCACCCGGAACGAAACCGGACCATGGCATCTCGTGGTTTCGGTTTATGGAAGCAAAATCAGGAGCGAATGGAGAAACTCGCGCTGCCTATTGTCCCCCCTGTGTGACGTCAGGTTGCGTTGTTCATGCAGGACAATGAAAAAGGAACGCGGCGTTTTAGGTGCAGCCTTTGCTATGGAAACTGACTTTTTGTGATTTGTTTCGAAAAGCGGAACTTATGGAAAACAGCAGAACGGTTTGAAAATATAGAAACGTCTTTCCTCCAACTTCCAAGTTTAGAAACGTTCAGGAAGTTGAAATGATTACAAATAGACTTGGTCGTTATAAAACTGTTTCTCTGTTTTGGATATTTGAGAATTTCCGATCATCTCGGGATTTTTCTATTTCCTTGCGCAATAATATTTCGGGCTTGCCAAATCCGACGAAATTGAAAACGAGTTTCCGTGTTGCGAACAATCCAACCGTTAAGAATCAAACAAACATGTTTTCAGCTTGGTTCAGATGAAAGCAAACCTCAGTAAACCTCTGAAAATCAGTAAGGCTAATGTGTTTAATTAAGTAGATTTTCCCAATCAACCACAACCAAGATAATGTCAGGTTTGAAACAAACATCTTCGGATAAATCGGATTTTCGCCTCATCCAGATGAATTTGTCGGTTCCATCGAATCCGGATTACCCGAGATGTTCTGTATGTGTTGACGTGATTGAACAAAGTCTACTGAACAAGCCGGTTGGCAGTTGGAGCATTCCAGATATGTCAGACTGGCCACATTAAAACCATGTCAGGTGAAAACCGATCAATATTACGACCCGACGAGAGGGAAATAAACATGGACGTGGGACGAATACACAACGAGGTGACATCCGAACCGTCTGGAATTTTCGTTTACATTTCGGTCTCAATACAGAACGCGTTATCATGACGGGATATGACAATTCCTTGAACAAACCATCCGCTAACGAAGCAATTTGTCGCTCTGTTCTCCGGGTCGAAGTATACCAGATGCTGTTTATTGTTTTTATGCCGTTTATCGTTAAAATATCTCTTTTCTTCGAATGGTTCCGCTGATTAAAAGTCCCAAATCGATCCGTAAAGGTGTTTTGCTGATGTGAAAAAGCCAAGGTCCAAAACCAGTTTTGTGTTAAATGTCTTAAAATACATGACAACAGACGCAGCAACGGTCGAAATGTCACAAATAAATACATGTTTTTGCGGCTTAAATAAATGCAGGTTTTTTTCCTTTTACGATGTTTCTGTTTTAGATGTGAAAAGTAAGTATTTCTGAAAGGCTGATCAAGAAAAGATGCTTCTTATTAGGGTTCGTACGTAATAAGAGCAATTTTTTTTTGTGAGAAAATCAAAGCGGGAGATTCCTTAAAATCCTTTCAGTTCGTCCAAAATAGTCAACAAAACATTTTCCGTTTCGACTAACGTGGACACGTGAACGAAATACACACTCGGGGTTTTTCGGAACGCCCACGTGACGCACGTCATCGCACCCGAGTATTTCCGAAGTTGCCTACGCGTGTCGCGTTAAAGGGAAACTTGCGCACCGAAAGAAAAACGAGAAAAACCCCAAAGTTGGCAATGGCATTGACTTGCCACGTGACCGGTTGCTGAGCCAATAGGAAACCGAGACCGACCGTGACTGAATGTGGGGTTTTCCCTCGTCAGGCGAAGTTGGAAGTTCCAGTGGACGCGAGGTTTTGATTTTCTTGTTGCGAGCGTCTCGATTCTTCACGGTTGCCGGCAAGTTCAAGTGTACGCACAAGATGTTAGTAGCGAAACAATGTATTTAAGGAACTGAAACCTTGAAGAAATACTTTAGCTAAACATAAATGTTATCAAGTGTTGCGCTCATTTCAAACCCTGTGCTATAATTAATGTTTACTTTAAACCTTGTGTTTTTATGACGTAATATAGAACCCACACACAAGACTGCGCGTGTTCAGTTTATTCATTCTATTTTACTTCTTTTCTTCTGCAACATTTTAAAGAATGCAACAATATAACGACTTAGACATGACCATGCAAATATCAACTTTAATATCTTCCCAGGCGAGCAGATTAAGAAAGTCAAAGCCGTCACGACAGCAGTGACGTCATAAATTCCGACTAATATGCAAATTTTTTGAACCCTTAGTCATTTGAAAAATTCTGGGATTTTCGGCATGGCAAGGTCAACGACAAGGTTGTGGAAAAACCTGAAGTCGAGTCTGAGCCGACCTGGTAAAGACGCGCAGCTGTAAACAAAATTGTGTTACTCCAAAATATCGAAACCAAATGATATAAAACAGACTGACGGATTTGTGGAACCCAATGGGTTGAACCGAACTGAAATCACCAACTTCAAAAAATTGAATAAGAAGATCCAACGGAACTGCAGTGAGGCAGGTAGCTCGACGGGACTTATTATGAGCGTAACGCATTCAGGCGTTGTCCCGCCCACCGAGGATAAAATGTACTTTAAGATTTCAAATCAAAAGTGTTCTATCTTCTCCAGGCCCAGACAACAAATTCCACCTGGGAATGTGAGAACGGATTCGGAAATCACAAAACCGACCCGCTTTACAAACATCCGTTTGTTTCCGCTCCAGACGTTCCATTTCCGCGCCTAGCCCGACACGGTCAAAGTACCACTTTCGGTGAGGTCAAAGTACCAGGTTGGGTTAAAATCTTGTTACCCCTGTTAGCCGGCGGACGCACAGGTGCGTGGGGTCCAATTTCGGGGGCCAACTCTGTACCCCCATTGTGTGTCGCTCACCCCGAACACCCGACGCTAAATCACGCGGCGTGGGTTCATTACCCACATCTAAGGGGGTTGGTTTTTCGGGACGGGGGTCTTGGGAATGCGCGGCAAAAATGAAGGAGGGTAATAGCGGTGTCGATTTTATTGTGACATCAATAATGGAAAACTGAGTTATTTCGAAGGGGGTTTCGGTGATTCCCCGACCTTTCCTTTTTGGGGGTTAGCAAACAAACTTGTTCAGAATTTTCATTCAATTTCACGCTGCAGATTCTGATGCTAAGATTTTTATGAGGTGGCTTGATCCACCTACGAACCAAAACTTGATTGTTTGTTCATAATTGTGCAGCAAAAGCATTAGGCTTCGCCGCCAAAAATGTTTTTTACGTCAAGAAATCGATTAGTACGTTCTCACAAACACACCATAAAAATGCGACGAGGAAAAGCTGTTCTTTACAATAAAATGAATGTTGTAAAATTTAGAATCCTGATAGATTCTGACAGATAATTTAGGAAAAAAAATGGTTTTCCATTACACTATACAACTTTTAACGTGTTTTACAAACCTCAACTGAGTCATAGGAATAAACCAAACATCGCCTGCAGGTAAAACTTAAAAGCTAGCTGTAAATAGATTTGTATGATCGCAGGATTTGCAACAAGATCTGTAAACTGTATATGTTGTGTAAGCTGTGAAAACTGCTGATAAATTATTGGTCTCTTTTGCGCCTAAAATATCGAAAGTTGCAAAGCTGCACATTGTGCAGAAACTTTCCTGGCAATGAATTCGGATTGCTGCAGTAATTAAGCCTAATTACGAAAAAAATGCATTATTAGTTTAATTACTCTCAGTCATAATGACAATGCGCGTGGAAGTTGAACACGATCTGAGAAAACATAAAAGCAATAGGTCAACTTGCGTTTGATAGATGTTATTTGTTTGTAGTTGTTTGAAAGTCATGAAATAGTAAGAAAGTTTGCCATCACTTAAAAATAAATTTTACCCAAATAAAATGATTTTGGAACTGTGCATAGAGATCGCGAAGTAAAATGCGACCGACTTTCTAACAATTCCCGTCTCAGTTTCGGCTGTCTCAAAATAATATTGTACTTCTATAGCAACACTACCATAGCAACATTGTTAACGACTGCATACATTTTCAAACCACTGTTTGCAGATTTCAAACATGCGACCCACAGCAACTTGTGCCTGAACCGCATTTCGCCATAACTTTCGAGACAGACTGCTTCATTGTTAGTTTCACCAAACCTCAATTTAACTTAGGGCGATCAAGCCGTTATTTTGTGGTCTGTATCTGTGCTTTATAGCAGACGAGCAGAATGAATAGACGGGATGAAAATTACAGGTTGGATGCTTGGAGAGTTTGTGGGTAACCAACACACAACAACGATGCCACTCAACGCGTTTAATCAGCCGTGAAGTCTACAAAGAATTTTGCTAATTTCGTAAAATTCGAAGCTCAGACCAAGATGCAAATACGGTTGCTGTCTACAAAAACTGAATCATACGAGGTTTCAAAGACACTTTGCAAGAAGCAATTTAGACGTTCACAGGAAAGTACAACTTTGTGCTGTCATAAGTTAAACACATTTTTGGCAGCAACTTGACAAAGGCCATTATCTTTTTTACACCTTGTAAGTCACTTACAAACAGAACGCTTACGCAAAGCAAGATGTCGCATAATACAATGTAAGATATGTCATCAAGTGCCAACGGGACTTTCCGGCATGAAGCAAGGATTTGATTCGGCGTGTTTGATGTGGCGTCCGCACGCAAATAACATAAACCCGATTTAGCGGCACTTGATCAGGAGAACTCAATCACCGACATGTCACCTTTGGGCGTTGTGCGGAACAATCGGATTTAAACGATTTCATATCCTTTAAAGCATTGCACACACAATGTTTTCACACAAAATCTGCTTGCATTGACCAAAACAATGAAAATACACCGACCCCGCGATATGCGCGTCAAGTGGAGTCACGTGACCTTCTGCTGTGACGTCAATTTGTCGACATCCGCTTCGAGAAATTTCTCGCGGGACCAAAATTTCGAGAATCGTCTCAAGAGCAAACTACGTCATCAACTCCCGAAGGGTTCGCCCACACGCGTCATCTGATGTTATGACGTACCGCTGCTTCTCGTAAATACTAATTTGGTTTTGGTCAAATTTTGTCTTTATCAATCTTTTTGTTCGGCCACGTTGTTTTTCATTATTTTCCATTATATTCAGCCTCTTGTATCTTCTATTATCTCTCTCTCTCTCTCTTTCTCTCAGTCACTCTTTCTTCTCTTTTTTACTGTTTGGTGTCGCGCGTTTTTCCTTCTCTCTTCTACATATTTAGGAACTTCGCGTTCATCTTTTTAAAGGAAACCAAGGAATAAAGGTTACGCCGCCAACGCACAAGTTCAACCAACATTCCCTTTGCAACAACTCACAACCCGACATGTTATCACGTCAAACACAGAAACCATACATTTAAACCGGGACAGAAAGGAACTCACGCCGCGAAGGAAGCAAGAAAGGTCAAAGTGTCGTGTCTCCATTCAACCACCCCTAACACCTGACGCAGATTGTAACTTAATTTGGTCGAAGCGTGTTTGGGTTTCATCCAGCCGCCTTTGCATGAATGTCGCTAGCACGGCGGCGTTTTCTGACTAACCCAATAGACATCGTAAAGCAAATCTTGTGGTTCCTCGACCAATGTATGTGAACTTTACGCGTAGACAGTTCGAGGTTTTCGAGTGTTTTGCGATAAACAGCAAAATGACGTGGAAAAGATACCGGCATTGCACTGCGGAGACTTGAAAACATTTAAACCTGTGGTTGGCGCAGTGCGGAAATCGTAATTCTGTTGCTACAGCAAAGACAAGGCTTTTTTTGAGGGAATGGTAATTAACGTAATAGCTGCTTTGACTGAATACAAGGGTACTCTGACGTAAAGAGCAAACAAATGACGTCATCTGGCTGTCTTAAAGGGCTATTCCAGTCTCTATGCACCTGCTTGAAACGAAATGCAATCAGTTTTAGAGTCGCAATGTTTTACAAGCACAAGACTTGAAGAGTAGCTTAAGAAAAGACTGCCAGAGAACTATTACATAGTGAATACATTGAATTACAAACGTTTCGACAATCGCTGTTGTTATCATCAGCACATAATGACAGTCTTGAACTCAACGATTGTTAAAACGTTTGTAATACAATGTGTTCACTATAAACAACCGAGCATTACTTTACGCACGCACACCTCCACCTATCATGCAAGGGCATCGCACCTATGTCACATGATGTCTGACGGAAAACCAATTAAACTGATTATTCAATAAACGATCATAACTTCCCACTACGTTAAAAAAAACTCGCTACATTGGCGCCGCTAGTGACAGTGATTGAATTTTGAGGTCTGCGCACCTGTTGCATGGAAAAGTTAACGAAGTTCCAAGCAGGGCTGAGCAGCGTTTCAGGTCACTCTGTGACGCAGCGTCTGGGTCAGTGACGCCATATGACGCGATGTCGCATCGATGAACTTAATACAAATGTCAGTAAAACACCCGATGTTCAAATCATAAATAAAATACAAGTCGTGTCTCATTGTAAAGCGGCAAAAGTTGAGCCAACACTGAGCACGCCACCATTTTATCTCAAACAAACCTAATTCGCGGATTTTTGTCTCTGTTTTAGTTGGAATTAGGACAATAACCAAATAGGAAACAAAAGGCGATACACTTAACGCGCCATGACGATCTTGTGGTTTCATAAATGGAATAAGTTTTTGCCAAACTGTTTCTATTTTAAAATTATTCTGTTGAATTGTTTTTAACCATCACGGTTGTTATTGATATTTGATGATGACAACAGCGATTGTTGACATGTTTGAAATGAAATCTATTCACCGCAACACACATGATCTCTTTGCAGTTATGCGTTTTTGGCGAAGTTGGATGAGGTTTCATAACACAGTGACATTTGCGCCTGAAACCAAAGAGGTGTGATTTATAAACCACGTGATGATTCTTTTTCTTTACAAGACGAACGCCTCACACTGTGGACCAAATCCGTCCAGTTGAATTGCGCAACTTCTAACAAGTATTGCACATTCATCACAAATTCCCCTTTACTATTTGCTAAACTCCCCACAAACTGCAGAGAAACAGGGAATTCCGGAAAATCGTCAAAAGCGGCAATCAAACTGGATTCGCGCTTCACCGGTAGCACAGTAAACATGACAATAACAAATAAATAAATGCTCCATCATCGCCACACCAGGCGCTGACAGGTTGACAACAATAAACTTTCAGCTTTACAGTTGCGGTGTCGGGCCGCGTTGGCGCCGATTTGATTTACAACCTGTGGTCGGCAACGCGCGCGGAGTTGCAAATCCCAACTGTTTGTAACAAGTGTCAATATGCTGATCCAAAAACCTGTTAAAAGCGAATCTTCTTATTTTTACATTTTTTGCGCTTTATGTTCATAAATACATGCGTGTCCGGTACAAGCCTCATCGGATGATGGCATGAGTTATTACGAAACGTTCGATTGATAAAGCCGCTTTCACCAACTTTTTGGGCTATTATATTTTCGTGAGGAGTTATGAACTGATCCGTGTTCAGTGTTTGTGTCTGTAATAGTTATTAGGATTTTTGTTGACTCGATAAAAAGGGTTTTGCGATTTGCTAAAGTCCAGGTAACTTTTGCAACAAAAGCATCGACCGACGAACACTTGAAGGTTGAGTTAAACTTCGTTAAATATAACGACACAACATGATCAAATAAAGCTGGCGTTAAGTATAACGACACAACATGATCTAAATGCGGGGAAATATCGCGCAATGTTGAAATTGGCAGCCACAAAAATCTCAACGACGACATGGTGCAAGTTTATGTGGCGACGATCCCTATTATCTGTCGCAGTCATAAACATAACGCACCAGCATTGTCACGTAACGAACTGCGTTATATGCAAAACATTTAACAATTTGTCCACAAACTTCACCAAAAATGCACAAATGCCGACCTACAAACATACACTGACCATGACGTTACAAGACCTTCATTCTGTTACAAAACCAACAAACCTTTTCGTGTTTAACAGTTTGTTTTTGTTTTTCAAAAACTCTAAAATTAAAATAGGCACCTTCAAATTAATATTTAAATCCGCGAAACAATAACTACCATCACTGGATTAATGTTCCGTGTAGACTCAGCTTAGTAAGTGATTTGTGAGACTTCGTACTTTGCATAGCGTGAGTGCGCAGGTTCAGGTTCAAGGTGCATCGCCTGCGGTTATGTCATATGCAAATCAGCTAGCACGGAAGCGATTACGATCTGGACTTAGTTGGTTCTAAAGCTGATCGTTGTTATGACAGCGCTGCAACACTAGACTGCATCTCACACACAATCCCCATGTCGCATATCGTAAAGCGCCTGTCGTCTAAACCAGTGTTCGTGAATTGGCGGGCAATCTCCTGTGTGTGGGTGATGACAGGGTATCAGATGGGTAATTAGCTGAACTGTTAGCTGAAAATCGCACTGTTCAATACCGAGCATGACATTTAATCTGAACTGAGACGGGTAATGAGGAAAAAAAGATTAGGAACTGCTTATCTAAATTGTTAGTACACTTCTCCGTTTTGGTACCGCTGTGCAAAATACGTTTTGTCTGAAAGCAAAGTTAACCGCACGAAAGTATGCAGACCTTCAAAGCAATGGTTGACTTTGTGCTTTAAACGTTTCGTTAATTTTGTGCAAACATCTTTACAGTTCACACAAATTTACAGATTTTTCTTCAAAATATCTTTATTCCAAGATGACTTAACCACATAAAACTACACAAAAAAAACTTGTTGCGAAACACACTTTAGACATCTGTGTAAACAATTCTATCTCAAAATTCGTTCAACACAAACTCGCCTTCACCTGCGCAAAATCTAACAGCGAATCGGAACAAGACCAACAATTGGTGGCCGCGATTCTCGCAGCGTCTTAACAATGCCTTACTAGAACAACAGGTGGTCGTTATGTTTGCCTTGCCAATCGCACAAAGCGATAATACATTCACCAGGTCTGTGTGAGGCCAAGTTCGAACACAATAGGGGAATGACAGTGCGTATCCGGGCTGGCTTGTGAAGCGCCTAAAGTACAATGGAACCCCGTGTGTTGAGACAGTGCTCTGAAGTTTTTGAGGTTTAACATTTTGTGTTAAGCATGTACATGGCTTACACAACAAACGACATTCATAACAACTGGAAATCATCCCCTGAAGCTCCTATCATTCTTACGTATTCACAATTCCAAGCCACGCAATAGTTAAAGCAAATATTTACAACGAAGGTTGGAAATTTTATTCATGGGTGGTAATTGAACCCACCACAGCAGTCAATTCAAAGTTCAAACAACTGATTCAAACAGGTTTTGCTCTGTCCTAGCCTTCTAAAACCTGCTGCTGCTGCACACCGACCTCTGTGGTTAGTTGATAGGTTGCTCGCATTCAAGGGAGCTAAAAGTCGGGCCGAAATCTTTTATGTTTCAGGGGCTTTTCCACTTAACGTTGGGTGTAATACTTTCAGCCTAATGGAACGCTTTTTACAGAGTCATTGATGATGTAAAAAAAACGATTTCCAGGTTAGCATAATTAAAAATCTGATTTTAAAAATCCTAAAAACTGAAAAAAACACAACGTTATTTATCTCCAGGAATGTTGCAGAGTCAAGAAGTTTGCAAACTAACAAATAAATAAATAATGTTATTAGGTGCACAATTCACGTGTTTAAATATTCTTAATGAGAGGTTCAAGTTAGCATTTGTGTTCCCAACGATGACAACGGCGTTTGTCGAAACGTAGAAAATAGTTTACACACACAAGTGCTTGCTTGTATCTTCTAATTGAAATATTTTTCTAATTTCCGTTCTTAAACTGCGAACTTCAGTTTGAACGAAGCCAGACAGTTACATAACTTAACAAGTCCTACAGTTGAAAACAAACCTCACACGCCATTGGCTAATAATGCATATTTTATCACGTGATCACGATACACCTTCCTCATAACCGAATACCAATAAAATTAATATTGATGTTTGTGTATAGAAGCGGTCCTTGACAGTTGCAAAGTGCGTGCAAAAGTTACAATTGCCTCTTACATATCGCGTAAAGTGGCCTTCAACTATTGAAAAACTCACAGATACTGGGTTAGCTGCTTGCAATTGGCAATGGAAAGATGACACTTGTGATGATGGACACAAAGCGCTGTACTTACTTAGCTCTTCACCTCGTCGCAACGGAAGCAAAAGTGACAAACTGCAGGAAAACAGAAAGGAGAGGGCGTGGCTTAAGCTGATGCAAGCCCCCTCCCTCTAACACTTGATAGCTGGAGCACCGTGCCACACAAGCCAACGCCCTTTACGAGGTTCATNACCTGTGTTATTGAAAGTGTTAGTAAATTTTCTAATGTGGCGAAATAAACACCCGCAACCTGGCGGCGGTTGTGCTAAGTGCTGGATCATTTGGTCTATACTCGTTTCTCTGCTGGGAATCGAAACATAAAAGGCTCTTCTTACTATTTCTTTTTGCAGAAAGCATCACATTGTGCCTCCGATTCACTATTTGTGACGCTGGTTCCGTAATTGTGTACAACGCACACTAAATTCACTTCATAATTAAAACAAATTTTGACCGAAAAGTTAACGGAACAGAGACCAAGTAACTTTACAGCAACACCCTTGTTCCTATTGTGTTAAGTTCCATCAGTCTCATCTATCAAAACAGACTATCCAACCTCCCATCCATCACAAACTTGCAACAAAAAGCAAGTAACTTGTCTCAAACTTCATTCTGCATGTCCGTAATGCGACGAATTTGCCTCAGCCTCAGTTAGCTGCACAACTCGCTTGGTTTGAGCGCCTCAAGCTAGGTGTGGTGAAGGTGTCACATATTGCGCTTACAACAAACCAACAACACGTTACAGCTGAATCTAATCTCCGGCGTTGTTCATTCGTCGTCGAAAAAGTGCTGTCTATCGCTTTAACTCAATTTGTTACCAATGAGAAGATACAAGGTAGCACTTTTGTGTAAATCACTCTTTACGTTTTAAACAAACGCTGTTTTCATCATCAGGAATGACTCGTACCTTCTTTTTGATACCGTTTAAAAACGTGAATTGTGCTGCCTCAAATTGTTTAGCGTTTGGCCACGCGGTTTACTAACCCGCACCTTAAATCCAAGTTTAAAATATGTTCCTTTCTAATACGAAGTCGCACCAGACGTGCTCAGAAAAGCCTTGGTATGCAAATACTAAAAACATGAAACCACCTAAACTGAATTGCAACAAACCTGTGGTGAAACAAGCAAACAACTCTCCTACACAAACACACATGGCTCGCGCTGACCCAACAAACAATCCCAAACGCACAAAATAGGACAGTCAAGCATCATAGACCACACAGTGGTGATTATGCACTAAAGTCCTTGGCTGGGTCGAACACGGGCCGCTATCACGATCCGCAATCAACATCAAATGCGTGCGCCCGTTGCAAACTGTGCAGCAATTAGAACCCGAGACCGGTTGCTGACAACTTAAGCTTGGGATATCAGGATGTGGGTCACGTGATGTTGCCTAATATGGCCAACGCCACTCGGCGATTGTGGGACGCGAAAGTCTTATGACGTCATAGTTGCAAAGGCTGGAGACAACGAAAGGTTTCTCCGAGACTGTAACAACCCTAACTCTGCTTACATAAAATAATCATGTCACCGGTTGATGAATACTCTGACAACAGTCTCGCAAGTGCATGCAACTATTGTGTGGTTCTGTAAAACTAAAACCAGTTGGTGACTAAACAGAAAACGAGTTTTAATCTGTAAAATATTCTTTCATTCCGGTTTTATTTAATAATTTAATCCACTTGAACGCCGAACGGGGTAGGGTAGACGCCTGGGGCTATGGGGTCGAGGGGTTTAACTGTTGGGTCAAACCTGCCCCGTGGGGTCAAATCAATAGCACAACTCCGTGGCAATATTTACATCCAGCTAAATCGAAACAAAATTTCTCTTTTAACGTCAACTGAAAAAATACAGGTAAACTATATGAGTGTTCCCTCAGGAAATAAAATCCACCACAGTCATCTTTTTATCGAGGATTTCCTTTCCAAATTCTTTTTTTTTTAAAAAAAACGACTACAACAATTGGTATTCCTAGGCGGTCACCCATCCAAGTACTGACCAAGCCCGAGGTTGCTTAACTTCCGAGATCGAACGAGATCGGGTGCTTTCAACCTGGTGTGGTCGTTTTCAAAAATGCTCACCCGAACAGAACGCCATCAAGTGGAAAGCTTGCCACATGGTAAAACAACCGCATCCTATTCGAAGGACGGCGTTCGTGCGACAGATGAGATAACGAATTTCGTAACACCCGCAAAAACGGCGCCGATGCGAAATATTCACCGCAATCTGATACACAGCCATGGTGGCATAAATATTGCACAGGATCCAAAACCGACTGGTATTAGCATAGCGCGACACGAGACTGGATGACTGCGGTTATTTTAATGTGCGTTCTGGGAAGCCAACCCACAATGCTTGTGCATTGAAAGCTGCGCGGATGCCAGGGGGCGACATGGTTGACATCAACGGTTTATGCGTTCGACAGTTTCGACTCCTTGAAACGCTAAATATTAGAAAATGCAAATTTGGTATAGAGCGAGGTCTGTCGTGACTCCATGTTCATTTCACGAGTTAAACCGTCTTGTGTAACCGTTGGAAAAATCCGCGAAATGGATTTAATAGGAAATATAAAAAAAAGTAAAAAAACGAACAATTTAAAATGGACCAGAAGCAAGGATCTTTTTGTCCGTGGTGATAACTCAATCACACAACAAAAAGCATCACAAAAATACCAAAACAAATTCATGCCAGTATTTGCCCTTTAAGTAAGCCAAGGTCAGATTGAAAGATGCTGATGGAAATCCAAAGTTGAGTTTTAAAAGCCATGTTGGATTACCTTAGACTTGATTTCCATCAAACAAAAACCGATAATTTGCATCACACACCACAAACACGACCAAACCAAGTATCTGGTTTGCTGCACTTTGCTGTTTTGCTGCATCATTTATCATTCACTAACCAAACCGAACACCGGAAACCACAAACTGACACGTTTGACATTGGGGGAAAAATCACCATTGACCGCAAGTAACCTCGCAATCAGCAGGGGTTACTCTCGGTCACGTTTAAAGCAGTTGAGACCAATAACTGTAAGATTAGTTGTTGCGTTGGTTCAAGTTTGGGCCAACTTGGATGTTAGGAAGTAATTTGTCAGGGTTCTGTGAAATGCTTCCTCTTAACGTCGCGTCGCGTGTTTTTGAAGCAGAATTTGCGTCAAATAAAGCTTCCCTGAGCAGGATGTACCAGAATAGTCCGCGCAAATTTATCATGTGATAGAAAATAAAACAGCAAAAATTTACCAGTAGTACAAATTTTAATTTTAAAAGGAACAGCCAGAAGCTTGTATATAGTGAATACATTATGTTTGAAAACATTTATGTTTAAACATTTTTTATGTTCAAAAACATTTAAACAATAATACAAGACACTTGCATGTGATATAATGCAAAATGTTTTGCAATATTGCACTGCTAATGAGATAGCACAGCGCGTAACAAAATTTAAATCAAAAATTTGTTGAATCTTGCTTAAGGAAATTTGTGGAGTGTACCCTTTGTAAAAACACTAAATTATGTAACTGCTTAAAAATCGAATTGTTCAAGCAACAATATTCGTTCTGTCTAATTAGGAAATGCCAGTCTAGACTGAGACGTTATCAAAAACTCAACTGACTGGATCCCAGTCTTGGCCAAAGTTTAACCCAAGTCCTTTAATTGGAGCCAAGATCCAAAACGATTTTGCAATAAACAGATTTTTCAACGGAGCAGTCGTTCAAATTCGACAGGTGGCACATTTATACATTAATCCTTACATAGTTTTACATTGCTGCAACCACGCCTGTATGTCTCATATTGTGTTTGGTAATTAACACAAGAGAAATCAGACTTACCATAGAAATCCGCTTTAATCACAACATCCCAGCAGAGCACATCAAAATAAACATCGATGCAAAATCCATCATTTCATAGACAGACTGGAGAACAGCAATCAACAGCGGTCTCATCCGTTTTGTTACGTCACAAATGAGGAGACAATGCCGTTTCAGAGGCTGCTCATGCTTGGCAAATGTGGTTTTGGGCACTGCTGTCAAAACAAGGGTGGCGGATTTGGCCAACGTGGCTGCCAATTCCATTCAAAAGGCGTCAACACTCCATTTGACGTGCAAAGCGGTTGCGGGGCTTGTGCTGTTTTTGCAGAAGTCAAGCACCACTAACTGATAACTTTTCAGGCAACAGTTCTGGTCAGAATTCAAACACAGGTAGCTATGCTAAAAAGAGAACATCAAAACATAATGCGTGTGCGTACGTGCATATGGTCATAAAGCTGTTTCGTAAACAAGCTTCGTGTAGTCTGCTGGCTTGATGTTGTGAAAAAATCTCAACTTGTAGATCAAACCTAAGGTGCATAATTAGCAGTATCAAATTGTCTTACTAAAGAGTTTTATCGAGTACTTGTGTGTAAAACTGTTTTTCTTGGTGATGACGACAGCGTTTGTCGAAACGTAGAAAATGTTTTACACACAAGTACTGACTCGTATCATCACTTTTGTCAAAAGATTTTGAACTTTTTCTGCAGAAACAAACTTGAAAAAAAAATCCAAACACGCCTAATGCCTGCCTTTTCCGCGCACATCACTTACTTGCACAGTTTTGTCACAA
>QXVZ01026904.1:0-21063 GCA_008931825.1 Phallusia fumigata
GGGATCCGCTTACTCATAATGCAACTTAACCCCCTATTTAACCCCATGCCACCAAAACTGCCACAATCAATGTCAAAGACATTGTGCCGTATACCGCTGCAGGGAGGTTGGCGCGGTTTTCTTTTGCTGGTAATGTGCTTGGTACGACTGTAGAGCCCGTTTCCGTTGTGCCGCTAGATGTCGCATTGGCTTCATTAGAGCCAACCGTAGGTTGAACTGGGACCTCGCCGGGTTTAGTTTCACCATCAGACTTAACCGTTGGTTGTGCCGAAGTGGCACCGGGTTTAGTTTCACCATCAGACTTAACCGTTATTTGTGCCAAAATGGCACCTGGTTTAGTTTCACCATCAGACTTAACCGTTGGTTGTGCCGAAGTGGCACCTGGTTTAGTTTCACCATCAGACTTAACCGTTGGTTGTACCGAAGTGGTAACTGGTTCAGTTTTACCACCAGATCCAACCGTTGGTTGTGCCGAAGTGGTAAATGGTTCAGCAGTCGTAGGAAATACACCAGGATTCATGCCATCAGAACCAGCAGTTGTTGTTTGAGGTTCTGGTTATTGAGAAAAAACATGGAACTAGTTTTGCGTTGGATAAAGTGGAAATATGTTAGTCGGTATGGCAAACTCATTTAACTTCCATTAGTTTTGTTTTTATTACGTAGCATTTATTGTTTTACATTTGAAGGTTTTCAGATCAAAACAAACAAAGGTTTATGTCATTTGTTGATCCTCTAGAACCCAACTTAAACAACAAGAAAACTGCAATCGGTGTCAAAAAGTCGTAAATACCTGGTATTGGATTGGTTGCGTTCGAAACAGGAACCTCATCGCTGGTTGTGTTCTTGCGGCAGCAGTAACTGTAAGCAATACAGCACATTTATTTAACAAAACAAAAAGCAATCAATTGATTCTACGTGAGTTTAAGTTTAATTATTAGGTATTTCAGAACATTTTTCCTTCTATATTTATTTTTAAATCATTTATAGAGGTTTTTTGGCAAGTATTTTAAATTTTGAGCTGGAAATTCTGCAAAATACATCCGTTAAGTTATCTGAAAATCAGTAAATTATCTGTCATTCATCTAACGTGCTTTTGCCACCGTACCTGTCAGATTTGTTGATTGCTTTGGCGACGCAGATTTGCTCTCCAACTTTGGCATTCCAGGCACGACAAACTGAATCTAAAAAACATGAAATACACAATCAATTGTGCAAACCTCTTTTCAATGGCACAAGAGCGTTTTTAATTTTGAGATTCCACACCAAATAAAAGCCAGTTTATACCGGAGATACTGTAGAAAACACCGACGTATATTTTTTTGCTTGTCTGCTGCCCGATTTTTCATTTGTTTCTATTGCAATTTTTTCGGGTAAAAACTTACTTTTGTCGCAATACATGTTCTCAATTGTGTTGATGATGCACTTGTTGACATCGAACGCCCCATGCCTGAACTCACACAAGGGCGGATTAGATAAGTTTAAAATTTGGGCTAACGACAAGCAGCCTCCAACAACAGCAAAGCACAAAATGATGACAACTTTGCCTAAACTTCTCATTTTGCTTACGATGCTTCACTTAACAACTAGAAGGTTTTAAAAACTTTCGAAAAAACTTTTTTAGATATTTACAGTTTCGTTTTGTTAATTGTCACAAGTTTGATTACAAACCTGACTGTAGTTAAATATTTAATCAAATCTTGTAGTACAGTACAAATTTTGTTAATCTATTTTCTTCCATTTGAAACCTGCGTGGTTTTGCTTGTCAAAACATTTAATACCAGAGACAAACCGTATCTTAACAACAAAAATCACCAACTGAATGCTTACCAGGTGTGTTGCCACATTATATTGCTTTTGTTACGCCAGTTCCGAAAATTCGGTATCACGCCACCTGAGGTAACCTCAGTGCCAACAGATCAGACGATTGGAGGACAAATTTTCCAAGTAAAACGCTGCCATGTGGCGTTTGTGCATGTGATGATTCTATACAGGCTTTACAGTCACTGTTTATGTCGATGTAATATATTATTCGTATCTAAATCGTTTTAGGTCCACTTTTCCAACTAGGTCGATGGTTTTAGAGCAAATTTAGAAGTAATGAACAAATATTATTTTAATTTAAACAACAATCTTAAAAATATGACGAAAAAAACTTCTGGAATCGTTTGTGGCACCCCTGGAAATCTATTAGGGCATCCCATTGCAGTACAGCGCGGAGAAATTCTATACCTTGTACCCCTACTTAGCTGGTCTCTATCAATTAAAAGTTTTTCAACACAATTTAGGACAGAACTAAAACTGTTTTCCATTTTTGCAAGTGTGGTCGTTTTAAACAACCTGATTGTAGTGTTTATATAGTCGCCATTCCAATTTTAAGGCTGACTATAGTAGAGAGGAAATCACTTTTGTGCTAAATAAAAAGACTTTCCATGATTTAAAATATTTGAGAGTTTTTCTAAAATACCCATGTGTTTTTCTTAAAATAATTAAGAAATGCTGTTTGCAACCAAGGATGGCTGTACAGTGAGATACATTGGTACGGCACGCAGCAAAAGCATTCAAATGTACGGTGCGTCCGAAGCAACGAGGACTCGTTGTACGCGCAACTCAGTACGTATGGTACCGTGCCGCCATCCTAGTTTGCAACAAGAACGTGTACGAAAAGGGAATATGATGTATTGCAACACAACTATGATATTTTAGTGACATTTTGGCACAGTAACCTATGTGACGTAAATGGCTTTAACATGATGACTGGCATTTGGTTCTCTTGTAAATAGATGGATGTCCTGTTTGTTCCCTTCCCAGATTGTGTTAACGGCCATCCTACGATTTTCTGTGTAGTCATTGGTGTTTGAAATGTTGTAATTATTCACGTGTCTTGTAATATGTTCTTTCTGAATATTTTGGATTTAGCATGATGACTGGCAATTTGATTTTCTTTTAAATATATACCTGCCTTTGTTACCTTCACAAATTGTGCTAAAATAGAAAAGATGAAAATTGTAAGCAGTGATGTTTCCATGATGGCCATCCCAAGGTTTTCTGCGTGGTGTTTGAAATGAAATCAAAGCCTAATTAATAGTTATGTGTCTCATAACATATCCTTTTGAAATAATTTGCCCCATAAAACACTAAATACTTTCGGTTATGTGGTAAAATACCAAAATACACACTTTTTACCCCGATTTTTTTTAATTTTCACAAAGTCAGCGAACCGTGTAATGTGGATACGCACCAGTGCACCACAGGCTCTTGGGCTTGAGGCAAACTTTGGAAATCACGAGTTGTTGCGACAAAAATTCGCCTGATTATGCTTGCGCCTTGCATTTTATACAGTTCACTTCATTTATGACTGTTAAGCAGCAGTGGGCGTTACGTGGTGTGTTGAGATATATGTTACTTTGGTTTGTTGTAATTTGGAGTCAGGTTAAGCAACAGGCAACCGTTTCCTTTTAGCATTGCATACATAATGAAAGCCAACAGCTGTTTCCTGTATTGGTAGTATTGCTTTGACGATTGCCTTAGCAGCCTTACACTTGCTGTAGTGTTAGTAACAACGTCTTTGTATGTCAACTTCTTGTGTTTTCTTATCTTTTGCGCCTGTTTATCATTGTCAAACATTAACAGTGATTAAACAAGCCATTGCCAACCTGTTTGTAGTAAGCTATAGAGTACAGTGTAAGAAACGACTTTAGCATAAGTTTGCGCTTTACAGGTTTATTGCATTGCTTTGCATAGACTTCAACATCGTGCAGCAGTTTTTGCAATCGAATTGAACATTTCGTCCAGCCTTGCAAAATATGGAACGAGTTAAATTAGGAAGCAGTGATTTGGAAGTGTCACCAGTTTGCTTGGGTTGTTGGCAATTCAATGATGGCAAAGCGGACAACACGTGGCACGCTCAAGATGTGAAGGTACGTCTTGGGCCGGTTTTGGTTAACCGCTTACCAGAAAAGTATTTCTCATTTAGTTTTTGTAATATGCATCTTGAGCAGTTTTATATTGATTGTGTTATATTCATGATGCCATAACAGTGTTGGGAGATTAACTTTCGGTTGAAACGTTGCTAAATGTTCGTTTTGAGTGAGATTAATTACACTAATTTCTACTATTTTGGCGTTACAACGTTGGTCATACTGAAATATTTTGGCGATTACTGGAACACAGGAGACGGCTGTCGGCAGATTTGAACAAACAGAAGGACTACAATGTTTGGTTAAATTACGCTGCGAAATTTCTTTTGTTTACAGCAGTGTTTCTCAAGCGTTTTTCTTGTACAGTCCGCGAACAGCGAGTTGATTTGAAAAAATACCCGATAATATGGTAAAAATGTTTAACCAAATTATTTATGTTGGTCGTTTGAACAGATGCATGATCGAACTTATATTGTATTTCGTTTGAACTGCTTTATTTTCATCGCCAACGTTGAAAAGGTTTACAGTTTCATACCAATTTCCAGGTTTCTTGCGCAATCGTGGACAAATCCCTGGAAATGGGGGTCAACTTTTTTGACACGGCCGAAGTCTACAGCAATCATGGCTCCGAGTCTGTCCTCGGGAGGGCGCTAGAGGGGCGAAGACGTGACGTCATCGTCGCCACAAAGTTTGGCGGGAGAAAAACGGTTCGTACTGTAAACCTGTTTCTTTCCGTAAGTTTCTAATGCGTTTTGTTTTTTCTTCTGCAGACTGGCGATAAGCTTTACAGGGCCGAAGATATCGAGCAGTCGCTTACTGAGAGTTTGAAAGCTTTGAAAACAGATTATGTTGATTTGTATCAGGTACAAGCCGCAACTTAAGTTTTTTCCTGTTTTTGACAAATGTTAAATGTGCTTGCAAAACATCAACACGCATTTTGACCTATTTAATTTTATTCTCCCCTTTTGAAGCGAAGCATACATGTACAGTGGCGTAAATCTATTAAAATTATTGGGGGATCATTTGTTCTTGTGAGTAATTTTGTACACATGACGACATATTAAAAGTTATGACGTCACAATACAGATTTTTATGTCGCAAAAATGGCTTACATTTCGGCTGAGACGGTCTTAAAATGCCGTTAAAACCTTTTGCGATCACTTAACTGCTGCAAAAGCATTCAAAAATGGCTAAAATTGTTTTAATATGCTAATTGGTTTCGTCTTTAATAGATAAATCCGTGACATATTATTAAAACAACCGAAACAAAAATATTGAGGGGACAAATGCATGTAAGTCCCCCCCCAACCAAAATTTTGGGGGGACATATCCCCCTCGTCATATACAAGATTAAACAACTGCAAATAAAAAGGTAACCACATTTAGTAGCCTCGATTTTACTGATGGAATTTAAACACACTTTCAGGTGCACCAGTCTGTCATAATGAAGGACCCTGCGGAGACGGTGCAGGAATTAAAACGTCAACAGTCCTTGGGCAGGATTCGTTACTACGGCGTGTCTAACTTCGGACCTTTGTCAATGAAAGATTTCAACGAGGCGGGGGGAATCCCCGTCTCAAATCAGGTTAGAATTAACGATACAAAATGATTTAAATTGCCCTTTGGTATGCATAACAAGGAATTGTATGCATAACATAGGGCGAGTTAACACAAATATTATTATTTAAGTTGCTTAATAGTTGGTAAAATTTTCTGACAGTAGAACGGACAGCTTCTGATGCCCACAGCAAAATAAATTTTAACCATAGTGGCCCAAATTTTCACAAGTACTTTGTTACGTCATACACAGATGCCCTACAACCTGCTTTGGCGCTCCATCGAGTATGACATCATCAAGTCATGTGACCGCTACAACATTGACGTCATCGCTTACTCGCCCCTCCAGCAGGGGTTGCTTACTGGGAAATACCCTAACCCCGAAAGTGTCCCCGAGGGCCGAAGACGAACCCGATTGTTCAAGGGAGACAGGTAACAAAATTTTTACCTTTTAAATTAGGTAAAATTACGCAATACATGCAAGTTGAAGGGACGCAATATGTCCAACCCGAATTAGCTGGTAGATTGTTCCGCGGCTACGGAAGGACCTATTAACGAAGCACAGTTCAAAAAAAGTGTTCACACTTTGAATACTGATTTATTTCAACTTTTTTATGATCCTTAACTGGACATTTGTTGAAGTTTAATGCGCAATAAATCATAAACAAACCCTTTTTTTTTTCTTTTACATCCAAAAAGGGCCCCTATGGGTTTGTACCGTCGTATACCTTTTTCTAACAGTCCTTGGTACTTTGTCTTGATTTTAACACTAGAAGTATTTTATTCTCTTTCAGCACTCCTCTGTCGCGCCACGGTGAAGCCGGAGCCGAAGTGGAAACTTTTCAAACTATTTCCGACATTCGTGACATTTGTGAAAAGGCTCAGATACCAAATATGGGCAACGCCGCCATTGGTTGGCTGCTCGGACAACCTCGGGTTTCTTCGGTAATTGTCGGAGCCAGCGGACCGGAACAAATGGTGGAGAACTGTAAATTGGTGCAGTTGAACAGGGTAAGTGTTTAATTGTTTTATTTTTATCTTCGATGGGCGGAAAAAAACCTGAATGCATCATGCTCATAGTATATCCGCCGTCGAGCTACCTGCATCATTGCTGTTCCCTGGGATCATTTTCTTCGTAAAGTTGGTGACTTTACTTTTGGTCATCCCATCGGGTTCCACTGGGTTGGAGCAATTCTGCTTCAGTTACTTGCTCAAGGAAACACAAGCGACCGAGACAGGATTAGAACCTGTAACCTTAATGTCCAATGTCTCATGACTGAGTTCACAAACTGTGTATTTTCCATAAACGTCTTTTAAAATTTTTTGTTTTCAAAATTATATTTTAGTTGGCCAAGCACTCTGTGTTAGTAAGCACACCTTTACTGTGCTGCAGGGTTGTAGCGTGTTATTTGTTTGATTACGTTTTTGTGAGAAAAGCGAATTATTTCACAACTCAATACATTTAGCTGGAGCGCAATAGCTATTGCCTTAGCTCCTTGTGTTTTAACCATTGTTTTTTAATCAGGAGACGTTAGATCAGCTCTCTAGCGCCACCGAGGCTTTAAAGGAAAAAATTGGCGACAATCCAGATATGTGGGCCAAAGAATCACGTGTTCGGTGATTACGTCACAATTTGATTACGTCATCAACCACTGTCGTTTTGATGAGTCAGCGATTCTGCAGTTTGAGATTGTGAAGGGAAAAGAAAGAATTTTTTTCTGAAGATTTTTATGTCTAATTATAGTGTAATTTTTCTGCTTGGGTTTTTGCTTAGATCTTTTTCTGGAAAGCACTTCATCGAAACGTTTCAATATTGAAAGAAATTCTGTTTTTGTCAGCTTTGGAACAGATTCCAGACTACAGTGATCTATTGAAATTTGTTTTTGAACATATTTTTGCGAACCTAGCATTGGTTTAATTGGATTTCGTATCAGTAACCTGTTTCCTGACAATAGTAAATTGTGATAATCAAAACAGGTAAGTTACTGAGGGAGAAACGTTTTTTACCATTACACCCCAAGACACCTTTATCTTTGATCCAAAAGTCCAGAAACTGACGCAACAATGGAAGTGTCTCTTATGCAGCTATGCTGAAAAACACACAAAACGTCTTTACCGTTGCTTCATTAGCTGCCCATCAAATGTGTAACATCAACCCTATGCTGTAATGTATAAAAAAACAAAATCTCTTAAATCTTCACCAAATGCGATTGAGTTTTCTCTTGTGACGCCGCGACCTCCTGTGTCAAATTCCATTTCTTCCGCTATTTGTGACGTCACAATCAGTGCGCGCTCGTCCCGTATTCGTGCGCGCGGGTTTGAGTGTTCGTCCGCGTCTCTACTGGTTTGTAGCGAGGCTCGACGAACCCGTATTCGAACAAAATCCTGCGATATTTTTCCGGCAATTCTTTTTCCGACGCGCGGTCGTAACCTGGCGGGGAGTCCCCGGTTGGTGCAGCACCGTTCTGTGAACCAAAAAATATATCTTAAGTTGTTTTCATCTGATTTTGCCACTTGTTTGATGTCAAAGTCCAAAGCATTTTCGGTATTTTTTATAATTTACGTCATGACAAGGTTGTTTGTAAAAATTCGAAAGTAGATTTAATTAGTTTTTTCCCGGTAACACAATATACTTAGGAGCCATTCTTTACCTCTTGCAGTGTTTCCGGAGGTTGTGATGCTCGCTTATTTATTTTCGCACATATTCGCAAACATATCACGGTGAGGAAAACGACAAGACTCCCGCCAAACACCCAGAAATCTGAAACACAGCGCAACAATCTTTATAAAAACTAAACAGCTGCCTAATTGGGGGAAATCTTTAACATCCTTAAACGATTTTAATATATTATTTAACTTACACCAGTTTTTCCACCAAGTGCGGTAATAACAACATCCCACACTGCAGCAGTAGGCGACTTGGTTGTGGTATTCTGTACAAAAACAATCGGTCAGCTTTCCCGAAAAAACGAAAGTTACAAACTTTCTTACCGGGACAAGTGACACTCTGGCATTTTTCACCCTGCAAAATAGATGTTGTTTGATTGTTGTGTAACCATTTATGTATAATTGCGCAACCTGTCGGATGTCAGACTCGGATGCATGGCAGTGGATTTAAAGTGTATGTTGGTTTGTGCTGAAGCAGTCATCCCAAATTAAGATTTAAATTTACACGCGGGCGACAGAGCGAGTAAACTAACATTTATTTTGTGACCAGCACCATCAAGTCAAGTTTTCAATTTGAAAGACGGTTTATTAAGTTAAAGGTTTGCGAAGGTATTTACGGAGACCACATCCACACGGGCTTATTGACACATCGTGTCGTGAACTGTCGTAATTCAAGTTTATTTTACGAGTTTCAATGCGTGTGGCATCCTGTGTCCATGTTTACTTAATTCCGTTTAATTTATTCGACATATGTTGGCGCTCTCATAACCTTTGACCTCGCACTTGGCTCTATGACGTCACATTTTACGTGGACTTGGGTAAAACTCCGTTTTATACCCGAATAATTCGTTTGGCTTTGGCTAAAGCAGCATTCAACATAATAAGGGAATAATTTGATTATAGTCAGCAAATTGTGGTTCAACATTTTCGGTGCATTGGTGCTGACATGTAGGGTCAAGTTGGGCCGCTTGCTTCCCCCGGAATCCCGAAAAATGTACTTTATTAAATATATTTAACTAAATCACTTTGGGTTTCTTCCATTGCACAGTGCACTCTTTCAGGGCATAAGGAACGCAATTCCTATGAATAATACACATCTTAACGTGTTCTGAAGACGCAGAACTGATCGATTTTAAACCCCAACATATTTCATAGCGCAATTTTTGCAGAAATTGGATGGTGTAACTTTTTAGGACTAAAATCAATATAGTCTATTGAGTCTCCGAATCGATCTGTTGTCTAATTAAACCTGTCTTGCCAAATTTTATTCCCAACGGCCCGAATAATCCGCCTAATTGAAGAAAAACAAACTCACAGACAGCAAACAAATTATGGTGGATTTTTTTGGCTCAAACTGCCCTATACCCCGTGTGATAATGCCGAAAATGCACAAATCACCCTAAACTAGCAAAGCTTGCTGCATACATGATCGAAAACTACTAAGAAAATAAATATTTTTAGTCAACCGTATATACACGTTAAAACTACTAGTTGCCAGGTCACAACTTTATCCCAGAAACGTCCACAAGTTACAGACGAAACTAGTTGGTCCTTTTATATTTACCCTAGTAATCCATAGTTTCGACCCAGCATGTTGTTAACTTTACTTACTCTGATGCTGGTGAACAGTCTTGTTAGTAGAATGAATAATGTCATAATAAGCTGTGCTTTCTTCGGCATCTTGAACTGATGACCGTAGAGCTTATGTAGTAAAACAGAAATTTATCACCAAAAAGTGATTCAAATTATCTCGGCATCGTCAACGTACACATTTCTATACCTGGTAGACACAACATTTCAATACTTTTAGGCAAAAATAAATGTCTAAATAAATTTAATGTCCAAATGATTTGCGAATGTTTAAATGAATTTGTTAATTTCTGAATGAAATTCTCAGTTTGTTTAAAAGCTGTAACCGAAAGCAAAATGTGCAAAAATTCGGCAAACATAAATTCATATCAAAATCTGACAGCTGAATTGAAAAGCCTTGTGCATAGTGAATTTCAAATACTTTTTCAATTCCCATTTTCCGTTTTGGGGTTTAGCTCACTATTAAACGTAACTTATGTCGCACTATACAGACACTCTCAAATCATTTGTCATTCGTCTGTTATATGGCAGCCCTTAACCACCCCTTTGTCGGCGCCTGATTTAGGTACGAGATATATAAAGCTTTAGCCCCAAAAAACTAAGACCTTAAAAATTTAGGATCACAATGCCTATTACATACTTTGTTGCCTTAGTTGTCCTAAAATCAAAGTTCTGCATATTTGCAAACTTTCTGGTTCATGCTGGCGCAGTTTCGAGGCAGAATACTTGGGGTCTCAATTCTTAAGGTCTAACCAAGTATAAATTTGCCACTGATCACAGCACTTGTTATCTACGGTTGTAAATCTTTCATCTAACTTTAAACTCGCACTTTGAATCACACTGCAAAGTCAAGCACCACCTAATGTACCTATGTCTCCTCTATACCCACCAGACCAACACTGACTTTTAAAAACATTTTGACGCAGGCTCTCTTGTGGTGGGTGATAAGCCTCGTTCTGCCAAACATCACAGACCGCAGAAAACCGATGTTTCAACATCGTTAACTTTACGACCAATAGTGACATTTAGTGCAAAGTAACGTCGAGTTGTTTGCCCGGCTTCATCGAAATTGTTGGCTTACATACAGCAGCTACGTAGAAGGCAAACAAATGGGACAAACAAGTTGATATTGGATTTTAATGAGGTTAAATCGTTGGTGTGACGAAATAAATTGAGAAATAGTGCTCAGTAAATTACCGGATCAATTTGGTTACCAGGGTAAATTACACGTAGCAACGTATTTACTTATTATTAAAAATAGATTATTTATTACGAAAGTGCTAAAATGTAAGTAATAGCATATGAAAGCAAACCTGAAGTGCATAACAAAGTTGTTTTAAATGGAGTTTAGGCTTGGAGAATTAATACCGCCATATGAACGAAAGACAAAGCAAAGTTATGTGTAAAATGCTTTTTAACTTTGAGACAGATTTTCGTAAATTTTTTAAAACGTTGATAATGTCATGCATTAAAGAGTGGTTGTTGATCAGCAAGCTAGTCAGATCCATAGTCAGCTTTTTGATTCGCGTTAGCAGCTTTCTGTTTAGAAATTGGTGCGTTAGTGGGTGCGGGGGTACGATGGCTTGAAGACTTCCGGTTGGTTCCCGCCTGCGCAAGAAAATGCGTTTTTGATTTGCGTCAAAACAACGCTTGTTATAAGGCTCAATTTTTCTGTACAAAACAAAGTAATATATTTGGCCAAACTCTTGAAAATTTGTCTGCGTCGATAGGGAAGTTGACTAGCGTTTTGTGTGACAAGCACAGGTGTTTTTCTGAGTTTACTTTAACAAGATTTCTCATTTTTGCATGAAATCTTGCTTTCATACCCTTCTTCAGTACCAACTATTGCACGTTATCGGAATATAAACTATTGCGCGTGTTGTACGTTGCAATGTAAAATTACTACAGACTTTTGGACCTTGTAAGTTGGGCAAATATTTGTCCATCTTTACTTTTAAGAAAGCTGAAATCATGATTCCCTTTTTCTCCAGTTTGGAGCCACATCGGCTTGTTCTATAAATGTTTGTTGTGATTCTTAAGGCGCCAAACTTACTCTTTTTTTCGCGACTCCAGTCAGATAACGTTTATTTGCATAGTATGCTGCAGCGCGTTCTACCTCGATTCGCCAATTGTGTTCTTCACTTTATGCGTCTCATAACGGTTTAAAGTCACGAAATTTTCCCGGCCTGATGATTGCTTTGTTGCTACTCACTGAGCTTTCGTTTATCGAGCGAAACCGTGCTTCTCAAACTATGCGTCGCGACGCTCTCATGCGTCGTTTGAAACTTCCAACAACGTCGCACAATAATTCCGTTTCGTTGCTAAACTGTGTTGGTATCAATAAATTAAACTTTGATAAAAAGCGTCTTTATTAAATTCTTATCGCTGGTGCGTCGAAAGTCCAACCAACTTTCTTGCGTTTTACGACAATAAATTGCAGAAAAATGGCTATGATGAACCACGGAAAGGTACAAAGTATACTGTGGTAAAAAGATACCGAGTACAATATTGAGCCATAGGAAAAAAAAAGTCCGACCAACTTTTCCGAAGGCGTCTCATCACA
Organism: Phallusia fumigata; assembly: GCA_008931825.1. Lineage (NCBI taxonomy): Eukaryota > Metazoa > Chordata > Ascidiacea > Phlebobranchia > Ascidiidae > Phallusia > Phallusia fumigata. The sequence continues at coordinate 12,295 of QXVZ01026904.1, forward strand.
AAAAGTTTGAGAAACACTTCCTAATATTTAGCCAGGCACCTGTTCTTAAATACCAGCTGTATAACTGTGTTGGAACCCTTTCAGCAGCCAACCGATTTGTAGCGTTGTCAAGAGATGATGCGACTCTTTCGTGGAATCAAGAAACACTTTTTATATTTGTGACGTCACAGTTCTTTATGTGGATTCTTACTGTGCGGGTTCAAGCAATGCGATATCGGTAACTTTGTTATTCTACATTTTTTGTNCTTTCAGCAGCCAACCGATTCGGAGCGTTGTCAAGAGATGAGGCGACTCTTTCGTGGAATCAAGAAACACTTTTTATACTTTGTGATGTCACAGTTCTTTATGTGGATTCTTACTCTGCGGGTTCAAGCGATGCGATATCGGTTAATTTGTTATTCTACATTTTTTGTGAAAGGCGGGTTCATAACGAGCTTTGTGCAGTCAACCGTGATTGGAAAACATTTCTCTAAACCCAATCGAGGAGGAATTTTATGAGTTAAGGGGAGGATTTTCCACTTAATAGTTAAGTTGGTTATGATAAGTGTAATATTTCGTTTTAGATAGACCAGTGGTTCCAAATATTCTACTATTATTTATGCCACTTGTTCTCTGGTAGCGGAAAAATAAAAAAGTTCCAAAATTAGCAATGGGGGGATGCATCAAAACCAGGGGTGCACACCTTTTCGCTATTGCCGCCCGTATCACTGATTCTATTTCATCAACTTTAGCCAAATGCGTTTGATCTCAGGATGCCCCATTACCTAATGCCCTAAATAGCAACGAAATGGCATAGGTTTTAATGACTTCCTTGTTTTTATTGTTACAGTTACAGAAACCAAAGAGATTTTATCAATGCACGGCGCCATTACACATAATTTTTAAAAACATGTGCGCAGCCTTTATCTTAATTTTCGTGGCCAGGCGCGAATGTACAGCCACTGGTTGCGCACTTCTGCTCTAAAGGTGATGCGTATAACTACACCGTCCAAAATGTTTTTACTAATCTTAGATTGGATTTACAACTTTCGGTGTTCGGTTCACTCTTTAAGCGACCTGAGCTGTTTTTGTGTATTGGTTGAAGCAAGGCATGTCATGTCACCGAATATTGCGAGGAATTTGCGTGTTTTTGTCACAAGACCCGGATATATTTAGCTCCATCGAGTCAACGTTTGAAACTCAACGGGCGCCAACAATCTTGTTTCGTTTGAAGCAGGTGCCAAACTTTTCACTTCCAAAACAAAAAGTTTTTATTTTGTTTACACTTAATGCAATACAACTTCAAAAACCAACATAACACATAAAAGAGTTTGCATTAAAATAAATAAAGCAGGTTTTTAGAGGACTACCAAAACTTTTTCAATTTTGCAATATAAAAGACACTACAGCTTAATTAAAAACAAAACTGCCAGAGAACTTGAGTGTAGTGAATACATTTTATTGACCATTTAAGCTTCTCGCCATTATGCACAGAAGCTGACAACAGCGACTGTCGAAATCGGGCAGTTATGTTTTTAATTCAGCTTAAATTCAGCATCTTGTGGTTCAAACACGGTAGCTTGCAATAAAGAATATTTAATTCCGATAAACCCATCCACATGAAAATGTTACAAGACGCACAACTAGGAACCGCTGTCCCAGATGGCATCTGATGGTAATTGGCAGCAAATTGGTGGTAGAGCAACCTTTGCTTGCATAAAAATTGTTGCAATCTTGTGTACAACTCCTGCACGGCAAAATATCCCCAGCTTTGCAACAGAAATTAGGCTTTCAAGCGGACGGATGCCGAATCCACAGGTACAATGCTAAATTGTAAATGATTTTTTACGCCAGGAATTCAGGTTTTTGCAGTCTCGTTAGACTTTTGCCATACTTTGCCTTGTGACATCAAATAGAATTGTCCTAATCCCGGGAATGTTGGTATAGTTGTCTTTTACACAGACATGGGTTAGTGTTCAATCCAAAGTCTTCAATCTGTCATGGAGGCCAACTCATGTTTTCGTAGTAGAAGAAATGTTTATTTCGTGCGCTGGCTTGAACCATAGTTTTGGTGATGACTTGAGCCAATGTGGCTCAATTCTTCGCATTTCCTGATTGCAATCGCTTGCTCATATGTTGGTAGCACGTCCTCATCCGCTGGGGGCGCTACAGAGACCTCGGTCTGCTGAACAGTGAAAAAATTCTAAGTTACGAAGTGTGTTATAAGCGACGCCTTTATAATAGTCGGACTTTCGACGCACCAGCGAAAAAAATAAAAAAACGCTTATTATCAAAGTTGTATTTATTAATACAAAAAACAGTTTGGCTAAAGAGTTATTTTGCGACGCCTTTGCAAAATTTAAACGATGCACAGTTTTAGAACCACAGCTTTACACGGTCATCAATTTGCAACAAGCTTTCAACCAATCCAGGCGCATGCAAATATGTTGTAATGCCGTTAAACGTGCAAACGCTGCCACTTTTTGCTGTATACATAAGTTATATGGAGTTGAGGTTACTTACCGATGAACTAACTTGGCTGTAGGGTGGAGCGCTGTCGCCTGTGTCTCGCCGTGTAATGCAGCATTTTGACTTGATCACTGCACAGGCTAGAATGCACAGAGCTACGGGAATGATCAAACAAACATCTGCGCGTAAACAACTTGACATGTTACATGTGCTGTTTTGAACATTTGAGAGAGACCGTATACTCGTGTAAGGACCAGGGCGTCGCCAAAACAAATACAAAACTTGTTTTTTAGCGATCAGGGACTTCGAGAAAAATCTTTCGAGGCGGGGCAAACTTATTTCGGGCCCCAAATACTTGCAAAGTTATTTGGAAGTTAAAATAAAGCCAAATAAAGAGTTATTGTACATTAAGTTCGTCAAATTGGTCTTTTAAAATGCTTTTAAACAAATAGAAATAGACCACTGTACCTAGGCCTATAAATGTGAACATAAAAAAAAGTAATGGGTTTCGTTACAGCTTTGTGTTTTAAACCGTGACGAAGCGTTTCAAAGCGGTCAACCACTTTAAAATGTTGACAATTCTCAATTCAACATGCCAACAGAGTTCTATTTGACTTTGCACGTCCGAATAAACGAAGCGTACCCGGTAACTAGCTTTTACTAAGCATGCAAGCATCAAAACTTTTCACGAATACAAGCTTTTAATGAACTTACACCAGTCTCCCCACCATGCTGTGTAGGAACAACATTTGTACTGGAACCGATGAAAGACGTCCTCATCTCTGCAGCAGTATCCGATAGACGAGCCACTGTCTGTAAATAGTTGCAACTTATTTCTGGTTTTCGTGAAAATGATTGTGTTAAACCAGCTGTGAGCAGTGAGGTGTGAATAGTTTTTTTTTTCAATTTAACGCCTGGTTGCCCAACGTTTTTACGTGAACGAATTTGTACGTTTATAAGTGGGTTACCTGACAAGCTTTAGGCAGTGAAGCGTAAATGAATTTTAAAACTTTACAGTTGGCTGCACAAAGCTCGTTCCTGTCACACTGTTTAACTTTCAAAGCAAATGTATGAATATGTATGTAGGTGAATTTTTTCACGGTCAACAAACAAAAGTTTAGCGCTCTTTAATGAAGTAAATCCTTCACAATTATTTCCATGACAACTTTTACCTGGTCTGGTAAAAACGAACAGAGTTTTTTTTTACATTTTCTGCTTACCGTGGCAAGTCAGAACCTCAAAACCACTCGTACAAACATCAAACGCCTAAAAAAGATTTAAAATTTGGATGTTGCAAATAGTAATGTTTATTGCCAAAAATCAGTTAAAAAAGTTCTAAAGAAACGTCGTACTCAAAGTCAAAATACTGTAGGTTGAAAATCTTTATAAACTGGCAGCTTTTAAAAATTGCAACAAAACCAAGTCGTGATAGAGCCCATGAAGCAAGATCATGAGGGAAATTTTACTTCGAGTAGCTGCGAACTCGTTTTAATGGGTTAATGTTACTCGAACTTTATTAGTTTTTCCACGAACGAGTAACTGCAGGAATCGAGTATCTGTTACGTAATTATTGCAAGTGGAAGTTGGATCCAAGATTTATATATTTATATAATTATTAGCTTACCTTTGCAAGAGATGCAAAGGTGGTCATGACGCATAAAATGACTAAATACGTCATGCTGCTATGTTTGTTTTTTTACATTTGTAACTGAAACTAAAAAGTCATATTTTGAAGAAGTCATATTTTGGCATGAGTATTTTTTCGACTTGCTGGCCAATCACGCATTCTGCCGCTGAACAAAACATTGATGGCACGTATTTTCAAGCTAAACTTCCGTTTCCTTTCTGTGCACTCCTGTTCATAGAAACTAAAGGATCTCATCTCTAGAGCTGCTTTGACTCAACCATTATTTTCTGTTTTCACTTAAAACATGAACTGACGTCATGAGCCCATTTCCTGACTAAGCTTTCAATGGCGGTGTAGCTGCAGCGCGTTCAACCTTGATCCTCCAACTTTTTTGCGCCTCAGAACGTTTTACCGTTGCGCAGCTATTTCCAGCTTGGTGATTGATTTAGTGCAATTGCGTCACTATGTTTTCTTACACCAAGCGAAATAAACTCAACTAAACCCAAACAGGTCATACTCCCTATAGCTTAACTAACACGCAAAGGCCCTGACCTTCGCCTGCCAATGATGTAACACATTTTATAAAATTCCTATGGTTTTTAAGCATGCCGAGCATAACCCAAGTTTTTCATCATGTGATCATCTCGTTATGGATCGAAAGCTTCTCGTATTTACGTCACGTGCTGCTAACGACGCGCGTGATGGGTCACGAGACAGACGGTCACGCTTGAGTGATTGTGCACGATGCTGCTGTGCAAAAGACGCCTCCGTGGTTAAAGGAAAACCCGCGACAAGTTTAAAGGAAAACCTGCGACATGTTTAAAAAAACATGCAAAACTATTTGTTTGTTTGTTTTTGATCTTTGAAGAGAGGTACGACGCCTTCCTGCCATAGTTTGTCGGCCATTAAGCTATTTGCCTTTCTGCAAAACATTGCTGGCTTCTTTTGTTTTGCGTTTTCAACTCAACAAATACAAATTGGTGCACACCACTTAATTTCACTTGGCAGTGTAGATTAAGGTTTAGTTCGACATATCACGGTTTTAAATGGTCTCAATAAAAAGATACAAGCCAGTACTTGTGTGTAAAACATTTTCTACGTTTCGACAAACGCTGTTGTCATCTAGTTAGGATTCTGCCTAAAGGAAACACGGGATGCGAACCTACAACTTTGTGAATCCATCCAGCGCATTTTTAGGTTGTTTTAATAAGCGATCGATCAAAACACAAAATCATTTTAGTTATGAATGGCGGACATGCGACTTAACTCATGACTGAGGGAAATCCCCCCGCTCAGGCACTACAAAACTATAGTATAAACACATGTCATGTGGTAAACCGACGTATTGTGTCAATGACGAATTCATGTCTCTTGATGGCACAGTTCACGACATTCAGGAAAGGTGTTTAGAAGTCTGTGTCCTTATACTCCAAGTGTTTCCATGTACTTCTCGTTTTTTTCCTCGCATACTTCATCGTACGAAGGCAGCTTGCCCACTTGATAAACGCCGTCGGAATTGTCCTGTACATGAAACAACACAAGATAATGTCTGAACGTATGTGTCTAAACGTAGGCACGAAATACTGCACAATTTGCAGAGAGTAAAAGTACAAAATCACAGCAGTAATTTTTGTATCACTATGATTAGTTTATGGACAAAACAGATACTCCAGAATTAAGAATAAAGTCTGATGCAAACGGTTTGTTTGGTAAAGTTCTTACATCTACAACACGGAGTGGAAATGAACGACATTATATGTGCCCTGATATCATTTTAAGGTGAATGCTCGATCATTGGTACTTCACCTAATGGTAATTACCCAAATGTGGGTAACAACAGGGTAGCAGGTGGGGTAATTAGCTAAACCTGTTTGCTGAAAATAACACTGATTTTACATTGAGTATGGCAGGAATACCAAAATTGATAAATTAGATTTTAGTAAACTGTAGGAAATGGAAGTTTGGCTTGAACAGAAATGGGTAATAACAGTCAAACCATAATAATAACTACTGTATTGTAAGTTTTATAAAGCATTATTTGACTGTGGGAAATGGAAATGTGGTCGAAACAGAAATGGGTAATAAGAAATGAAGGTAAAGAACCAATGTACTTAATCCTACTGACCGTGGTTTCCGGAGGTGTTATGTTGACGGACAGCGGGTACATTTGGTGCTGCGGCGCGCGGTAAATTTGGTCACCCTGTGTTGGGTACGCTGGGGGCATTTCCGCCTGCTGGTGAGGGTATGGTGGGTAAATGGCCGATATGTTCATCTGGGGTATTGGTACGGCCACTGGGCGCCGCCTTGCGGTGTTCCTTTTAGTCCAAACTTTGACACATCCGGCGAGAAACGCCATCGCCGCAATAACTCCGGCCCAGACGTCTAAAAAAAACTTCTGTTCACGTTTAAGGCAAATTACGATCACTCTGGCCTGTGAATTTTTGTGAAGGCAAAACCGCGGGCTTACGAAACTTTTGTGCTCAAAAGGTTGTTGGTTCTAACCCCAGCTCGGGGCGAATTAGGCGAATTTATCGGTATTGCTTTAACCCAGTTGGACCAGGCGGTAAAAGAAAAAGATGCAACTAATTAAGTAATCGAGTTGTACTGAAATTGTAAATCTCTTAAAATATACAACTTTTGGGTTCGATTGACTTGTCAGAGTAACATAAAAAATCTAACACGCTATCAAAAAAATCTATCTTAAAAATCAACAGTGTACTTGCACATGTTAGCACACGTATTCCGCGACTGAATAAATATTGTTTACAAGTTTTTAAAACTAAGCTTAAACTGTTGCCTAAAAATAATAGTGCTCAACTTATTGCCCCCAAATTGCCTAAATCCTAAAATGTTGTCCAAATTAAAATATTTTTTGTTGAAATATTGCCTAAAAAAGTTGCTTCCAATTATTATTTTTTATTCATGTTTTAAAATGATGAAGTACAAAGTATGAATAGTTGTAGGTAATATGGACTTACACCATTGTGTATACCATCCTTGACCTGCAAACACAAAAAAACACCTTGTAAAATATATGTAAAGTTCATCAGAACACAAGTTTGAAAGCAAAATGTGTTTTGCTGTAAACTTCTCTACATCTATTTACATTTTGTTTGTTTTATTAAAAACCCTGTTTTCATCAACCTTTTCATTAATTAAGAACAAGAATAACAGAGCAACAGTAATTTTTGGAATTAACACCCTTTTCTGTTCGGACTTACCCATTTCTGTTCGGATCAAATTCACCACAGTTTTTCAAATTCGCATGCACTGATGATGACAACAACAGCGATTGTTGAAACGTTTGTGTTACCAAATTAATCTATTTTCCTGCTTCTGCGATACTTTCGTGCCTTTAAATATGAAACAGTGGTGTTTCAGTTAACGGGTTCACCTCCTGCCCTGCCATAACCCACATATAGAAATTATTGAACGGTTAACCACTGGTTTGAATACTACAAATGCATTACAAATTCCTTGGCATAAAGTGTGCTAAGTGTTGGTTACATTGCAATTATAAACAGCTTGATAACAAATTTGTTACATTAATGCAACAAAATATTAAATATACTTAACAACCTTACTAGGTTTAACTCCTAAACTCTCAAGTCTATAGCCCTCGCTAGCAACCAGGCTTTGCATTCTAACCAGCCTTGATGTCAGCAGTCAAAGTATAAAGTTTTTTTCGGTTGCGCTTCAGTAAACCTTAGCGTTGTCTCCCCTTTGCTGAAGTTGCGTTTTTCTATTTCCTTTTTAAAGTATATTTACACAATTCTATGTATTGTGGCGTAAAAGTGCAGGTGTTAAACATGTGTATTTTATTCCATCTAAGTAGTTGACTCAATCTGTTTTGGGCTTTTTTGTGCAGGTTTTAATGCACAATCCGTTGCCTCGTATATTGTTTAATTTAATTTGTTGTTTTCTAAAATAAGCTGCGGTTGTTTCTGTCACCTTTATCGCACACCTATAAAGTTATTCAACAGCACCCTCAACTTTGCATAGTTGCAGCAACAACAAAAACCCTCAAAACATTTGCGCCGCTCGCACAAAAAAGTTTCCTAAAATTTTCCGCGAAACAAGACGAGTTTTGTCGACTTTCGGGGGGAGCTGAGGTAAAAATTTACTCGAAGAAGGTTCCTCAGTCTTGTTTTGACGCGGGGAAGTTCGTCTGCACCTGTGGCGTAAAACTATTCAGCGTTCTGTTGGGGTGAGCAACCAAGCGTTTTGTTTTGTTTCTTTTTTTATCCTCGGTGGGCGGAACAACGACTGAATGCGTTATGCTCACAATGTGTCCACCGTCGAGCTATCTGCCTCATTGCAGTTCCGTTGAATCATTTTTTATTCGAATTTTAAAACTTTTGGGTCAACCCATCTGGTCCACTGTGTTGGAGCAATGCCACTTAAGTTTTCTGCTAAAGAAACATAAGTGACCTAAGAAACATAAGTGACCGAGACAGGATTAGAACCCTCAACCTTTCGAGAACTAGGCTATCTTGAAGCTGACCACCTTTCGGATTCTTTGGAGATCCAAATTATTGTGGTTCTAGGTCCACATGTCACCTTTAACCCGAGACCCTCAGCTACATAAAGCTCTACGCCACCTTTCTTTAAATTACGCCAGTTGGTAAAAGAAAGTTTAAAAACATACATGTCTTTTGTGTAATAAGATAATACCTTTAAATTTTTTAAATAAA